>CM074802.1:23044851-23349851 GCA_037356375.1 Drosophila affinis | reverse complement strand
CATTTGGAGCAGATAGAAATGATAGTCTAACAAAAAGATGGGAATTTTAAAAATGTCCTTACTATGGTATATATTAGTATGTCAAGCCAAAAAAACATTCAATGTCTGTGATCTAAAAACCTATTAAAATAAACCAAAGTTCAATTTTTTTGAATTTTTAACCCGATACTCAAAAATAGTATAAGGGTATATTAGATTTGTGGTATAAGATGATGTGTGTAACACCAAGAAGGAAGCGTTTCCAATCCCATAACGTATATACATACATACATATATTCTTAGTGAGTATCAATAGTCTGTCTGTCTACCTGTCTGCCGTCTGTCTGTCCGGATGAGCGCTTAGATCTCAGAGACTATAAAAGTTAAAGCAACCAAATGTTGTATTCAGAGTCCTGCGATACCACACTGTTACAAATGTAGTTACAAGTAATTTCGCCCGCACCCTTCGGCCCTGCTCATATCTACCATCTATAGCCAGATGGAAGAAATGAAATTTCAGTGGCCAGTTGCGATCGAACCTTGGAAATGTTCAGTCTGGTGGCGCGCAAGAAACGTTCAACAATAAATAAAAAAAAGGGAAAAAAAGTTTTTTATCTTTATCTTTGAAGAGAACAGATTATTTGATGTACCAACAACTTATTAAATTAAGATAAAGTGCAAACCATGGGCATCTTTGATGCCCATCTTGGCCAATTAAAATCTCCAGGCCTCGGATTAAAAATATGGGAGAGTGAAAAAGTCAAAGTTAACAAGCAAAAGAGAGAAGCGCGATGATCAAAGTGGAGAGAACAGTAAATATGAAAAAGTAGAATGGATGGAAACAGATACGCCTGGACAAATAACGGAGACTGGAAAAAAGCATGTAGAACAAGTAAAAACGAATTCCAAGGTTAAAGCTAAAAAAAAGCAAGCAAGTTTATAATCAAACTAAACGATTTTACGTTAAAGGCCTGTATCCAACACCGCGAAAAATTACTGACGGGAATCTGCTCTTTATTTCGGTTGTGTGGAACTCAACTAATGTAGAGTGACCAAGAACCTAAAAAGTGATTTGCCACTCTCATGAATCAGCTGTGTTTTGTAAACAGCGCTAATTTTGAAACTTCAACTCACATTAAAAAAAGGAAAAGAATTCTGACAATGAAGTGATTGTGTTGGCACCGAAATGTCAAAATTATCAAATTATCATCCTTATTTTCCGTGATCCGCCAAAGACATGGTCTTGCCTCAACTGCTTTTATTAAAGCAATCTTCTCCTCACTTTAAAAATTTGCATATCTCTTTTTCGATTTGCGCATAGATTTTGCCTCCACCTCTCACTTGTACTTCAGTAATAATAGGCACATATATTTTCCTGGTAGGCATATCAGCTGTTCTCTCAGTCCACAATCTTGTGGATATCGATACTATCGATAAGAATTCGTGGATTTCGTTTACCTTGCTGGATACTGAGGCCAGGAAAACACAAACGAAAAATTCCTAGGCTAGTTTTTTTTATATGGAGTTTGACAGTAATTTTTAGTTTCCGCGGTGCTGGATACCTAGCTTAACCCCATTGAGCTCAGTTGTATTTTAATGAAATTGAAAGTTGACGGTGTTTGACTGTGTCAAAAATAGGCTTTGTCGGATGGCTAGTAACCTAAAATATTTCATCATTTCGTTTTTAAAACGGGTCTCATCTTTAATATTCAAAAATCCATTTTCGATGCTGGCGGAATACATGGAATGAACAGTTCCTATTGAAAAATTTATTAGAACTTAAACAAGGGACAAAACGAACAAAGAACTATCGGTACCTACTTTAAGAGTAAAGCTGGGTATCCAGCACCGCGGAAACTAAAAATTACTGCCAAACTTCATATAAAAAAAACGGGGCCAGTAATTTTTCGTTTGTGTTTTCCTGGAGTCAGTATCCTGCAACGTAAACGGGATCCATGAATTTTTATCGATAGTATCGATATTCACACGAATGTGGACTGTGAGAACAGCTGATAGGGATGCCAGTAAAATATATGTGCCTTTTTTTACTGGAGTCAAAGTGAAAGGTGGGGGCAAAATTTGTGCGCAAAACCAAAAAGAGATATGCAAACGTTTAAAGTGAGGAGAGGATTGCTTTAATACAAGCAGTTGAGGCAGTAGTCTTTGTCTTTAGCGGATCACGGAAAATGAGCATTTTGATAATTTTGACATGTTGGCGCTTCCAACTGTGCTGTATTTCTTCTTACAGCAATATGTGCCGCTACCAACACAATCACTTCTTCGTCAGAATTACTTTTATTCCTTTTTTTAATTTTAGTTTAATTTTCAAAATTGGCGCTGTTTACAAAACACAGCTGATTCATGAGAGTGGCAAATCACTTTTTAGGTTCTTGGTCATATTACATTAGTTGAGTTCCACACATCCGAAATAATGAGCAGTTTCCTTTCAGTAAAATTTCGCTGTGCTGGATACAGGCCTTTAACGCTTGTCAGAGTTGCACAAATAACCTCTTTTCTTCGTTAAAAATAATGTTGTTTCTTTCAGCTATAGAAGCTTTAGATTTGGACACTTTGACCAATACTGTAAAGAAGCGGAGCAAATATGCTACAAATGTTCACATATCCATTCAACGAAGTCTGTTTGTACTAACTTGGTCTGTGTCAATTGCAAAGAAAATCATGTTGTTACCTTTGTTTCCCACCCTGCAAGAAAGAGAACGTACGTTACTCATCTATGAAATAAATTTATGTAGATTGGAGGTCAAAGCTAGATATCCGTTGTTATTTGGCAAAACGGATTTGGTAAATTATTTCGATCACGAGGCGTTTGATCAACCTTTTCGGGCCAGCCGCTAAACAATAGGCCTTAAGACTTAAAGCTATATGTAGAATATTCAATTCACTGTAAAAGCCAACGTTTGGCAGCGCTGCTGCGCTCTCTCTCTGTAAAGGGCGCTCTGCAACCACCGCTTCGGCTCTAGCTTTGCATAGCCGACGGTGCCAATTTAGTAATCTGCTAATCATTCTGCGCACTTATTGCATATCATCTCGTTTTAACATTTATCTGGCCAGGAAAAGAGTAAGCAATTATTAAATTTGAAACAATTCGCCTTATTATTTTGGACAAAAAATAGGTGCCAAAAAAGCTTGGCATCTCAAACACAACCCTTTCGAAAAAAAAATCGGAAAAAAGTCGAATGATAAAACTAAAACTTGAACAAAGTTCAACTTTTTATTTGTGCTGTGCCCCAAAATTAAATGACTTTCTGATAGATTTAGAAATTTCAATTTTTTTAAAGAGTTTTTTCCAGGTATAGTTTTTTTAAGATTTTTTTTAAAAATTTGGTATTTTTTTAGGGGTAGTGCTTAGTGCTTTCGCACCCAGCGAAAAAAAGCCGCACTCCGAAATTTCATGAATTTTTGACTTCTCTAGCGTGGGTGAACTTTTCAATGTTGTAATTTTTTGCGGTATTTTTCCTTAAGATTTTGACTTTGAAAACTCAGGAAAAGTAAAAAAAGAAAACGAGAGGGAACGTTGTGAGCCGTTGTAAAGGCCGCGGATCTACTTTATACCCGGTACTCAACCAGAATATACATATGTGATGATTTATGTAATTTATTATATGTTTACAAAAAGGTCGAATTCAATTTTGGCCAAAATGGAAAATTTAAAAAAATTAAGTCGAACCCTATTCCAGATTTATGTATATTAAAAGTTTTCTGAATCATTGGATTTTTCCGTTAAATGGAACATGCGACAATTATGCCCATAAGAGCCCTGTAGATAGAAGAAGACAATGATGCGGCTACATGCTACAACATTCGGCGCATCATTTGCAGGTGTTACCGTAGTCTAACAAGTATTTTTACATAATACTGAAATTATTCGAGGATTCGAAGCGGTTAGATGGGT
Source organism: Drosophila affinis (assembly GCA_037356375.1). Classification (NCBI taxonomy): domain Eukaryota; kingdom Metazoa; phylum Arthropoda; class Insecta; order Diptera; family Drosophilidae; genus Drosophila; species Drosophila affinis. Next base: position 23,345,959 of record CM074802.1, on the reverse strand, counting down.
AAACAATAAATTTAATTTGAAGTTAAGCGGCCAAACTATTCCTGAACATTTCAATTAAAATAAGTCTGATTGCAAGCACCAAATTGGTAGCACAAAGACTTGCAAGGTCTTTTGGGACGTGCTGATTCCAAATTTAAAAGTGACACTTGAAAATTAAAGTCGACAGCACGTAATTTTGTTCGGTGGAGCCAACAATAGCTGACAAAATGATGCGGAAATGATGCGGCCTAAGTGTAAACGCCTCGCATTAATTTTCCGCACCTTCGACAGTGATGCGGTAGTGTAAAAAGGCTATTACACACATCCGTTATCACCACAAATCTAATATACCCCTATACTCTTCGAGTACTGGGTATAAAAATATTGTATGGCTAACATTTGTAGTTGTAGATAAAATGGCTGAGCTGTTGGGCTGTCCCCATTTAGGACCACTGTCTAGGTGAAGTTTTTTTTATGGCCCCAGAAGGCGGAAAAGACAAAGACAAAGCTAACATCTGCTGGATTGGTTTTATTATGCCATCAGCTCTGATAAACTCAGCTGATGATGAACTCAGCTGCTAACAGCAAAAACCTACTTGCATCGCCCGAACCATTCACACTCGAACACGCCCTTTTAATTATCACTTTGGTGGATGGTGGATAAATATTTATCATGTGTGCAGAAAGTGGAAGTGGAAGGCAGCGGTGTGTTGTCCTGTCCTGTGCTGTCCGACCTCGCCAATACATTCATACAAGCAACTAATAACACTACTCGACAAATTTCAACTTTTTTTTCCGCTGTCTCCAAAAATGACTTTTTCTAATAGATTGGGAGATTTAAAATTTTTTTAAGAATTATGGTTTTTTTTTTCATGGAGTAGTTTTTTTTAAAGAATTTTTAAAAAATCTGGTATTTTTTGTCATAGGTAGTGCTTCTATTTTTCACATAACTCTCGTTTCATACAACTGGGTGTATTGAACTTTGCAGTTAAAAAATGCTGATAAATGCAGCTATAAATCTGACTCAGACACTTTGCAGCAGAAACTTAACGTCTGGCAGATATTAAGCTTCCAAATCTAAATGTCATCATTTTTTTCGGTATTTTTTACCCGAAATTTTGACTTTGAAACTTCAGGAAAAATCGAAAAAAAAATAAATGAATGCCTTGATTTTTGGTTTTAGATAGACACATTAATTACGCGTCGTTTAAGGTATCGCTTATAAAAATATAAAATCAAACGGATAAGTTACCGTTTGACCAAAACGACCCAAATCTCATTTTATCTGAAAAAATACCGAAAAATACTTGAATTTATTTAAGTGTTATGATACTTAAATATTTTTATTGTTATTGCTTGTTACTATTTATAAAATGGTTTGTCTGTCTTCTTTTGTCATTTAAGTCAGATTCTTTTATGAGAGTCCACACATAGTCGCCCAGCATATTCTCATTCCAAACACCTTGATACCGTCGTTCCATAGCTTTTAATTGTTGGTGAAATCTCTCTCCGTGTTCATCACTAACATCCCCAAGGTTTGGCGAAAAAAGTCTAAGTGGGAGTGCAGGAAATGGATTTTGAGTGACATGTTGGCTCCAATTTGGTTATAATTCTTAAGTAGGTCTTGAACGATATTAACGTAATCATCACTCTTTCTGTTACCAAGAAAATTTGTTGTAACCAATCGGAATGAGTTCTAGGCTGCTTTTTCATTCGTATATAAAATATTTTCAAATCCATCATCTTTTAGTAGTTTTCGAATTTGGGGGCCATCAAATACGCCTTCTTTAACTTTTGCCAGCGGCAGACGTGGAAAAATAGTTTTGAGGTAATTCATCGATTCACCTTCGTTATCCAGTGCCTTAAAAAAAATTTTTATCAGTCCTAGCTTAATGTGCAATGGTGGTAATATAATGTCTTGGACTTTCACAAGAGCTGCATTTTGTACGTTGTGATGTCCCAAAGTATTTTCGTTCCGTTTTTCCCAGTTCTTTCTTGTGTAATGCTCTTTTCTATCTCGGCTATCCCATAGGCACAGGAAGCAACAGTATTTTGTATAACCGCCTTGCAATCCAGTTAACATGGCTACAACTTTTAAGTCACACGCGACCTTCCACTGGTGTTCTTTATATTTATTATTTTCAAACAATTTACTCATTGTTTGATAGGACTATTTCATATTAACAGCATGGGCGATGGGAATAGACGGCTTTTGATTTCCATTGTGTAGAAAAACAGCCTATAAACTTTCTTTACTGCTGTCAACAAATAACCTCCAATCGTTTGGGTCGTAATCTTCACCCAGTTCCCTGAAGAGGCCGAAAATGTCGAGACAAGCGCACATGTCATCCTTCGTCATATAAAACTGTGCGTGAACCAAGTGACGCGTCTGGAAATGAGCTGTTTTGACATCTTCCTTCAATAAACGGGCATCCTTTAAAATAGATTCAAGAATCTGAGCTTTACTTTTAGGAAGTTCCAGGATCCTCACCAAATCGTTCAATTGTTCCTGTGATAATGGCTTGCAAAATTTATATTCTCCTGATTGGTCATTACTTGAATCCGTTGTTCCATACGACGAAGAAGACATCTCCTCTTTTTTGCGTTTTAATGGCGATATTTCCTTCAAAGGAGGAGCAGGAAGCGTAAAGCCTTGACGAGACTCTTGCGGGTATTGATATCTCTCACCTACCCCAAAGTAATGCTTAGAATTTTTTGTACACTTTTTGTACTATAGGTACAGAGTTATATATCCATTTTTATGAATAGCTTGAAGGAGAAAGGTCAAATATCTGCGGGACCAGCACCTGTGAAGGAAAAAGGTCAACATTTGACCCTAACAGGTATTTAAGTATATTTATCCTCAAGGCTTAGGTATAAGGAATAAGGAATAAAACTGTCCACAACACTTACACCCCAAATAAATATGACCAGGTAGGATATATATCCGATATATATCAATACCTAAGACTCGGTAAAACCAAAATTACAGGTCCTTTTTGTTTTTTGCAATCCCATTTTGGAAGTTGGACCAAAAACGTACCGGACGGTATTTTTTCAGGTAAAAGTCATTTTGGGTCGTTTTGGTCAAACGGTTATAACTTAGCCGTTTGATTTTATATTTTTATAAGCGATACCTTAAACGACGCGTAATTAATGTGTCTATCTAAAACCAAAAATCAAGGCATTCATTTATTTTTTTTTTGATTTTTCCTGAAGTTTCAAAGTCAAAATTTCGGGTAAAAAATACCGAAAAAAATGATGAAATTTCAATTTGGAAGCTGAATATCTGCCAGACGTTAAGTTTCTGCTACAAAGTGTCTGAGTCGGATTTATAGCTGCATTTATCAGCTTTTTTTAACTGCAAAGTTCAGTACAACCAGTTGTATGAAATGTGAGTTATGTGAAAAATAGAAGCACTACCTATGACAAAAAATACCAGATTTTTAAAAAATGCTTTAAAAAAACTACTCCATGAAAAAAAAAACATTCTTCAAAATTTTTAAACATCCAAATCTATCAGAAAAAGTCATTTTTGGAGACAGCGGAAAAGTCGTGTCGACTAGTGTAATTATTCATATTATAATAGAACGACTTGACTGCCAGCCACAAAAGCGCCGAAGACGACGACAACGAAGGACGGAGGAGAGCAAAAAGTTGTGTCGCCCTCTTTGAGCCCACTGGCTGACATGAGGTGGTCACGAGGATGCTCTTTGGCTAAATTGGATTACCCCTTGACCCCACATGTGCTCAGTGTGTGGATTGCGATGAGTCCAAAGCCAGAAGCTGATTGAACGAATACACTAAGATTATTTTGAATGATTTATTGAAATCTGTCAATCAGAGTCTTGAAACTGAACGGGGAGTTAAATATTGGGATGTCTTCTGATTAAAGCTTGGGTTCGACAGCTATGATAATTCTCTGGCGAACGTACATATGTACGTACATTCAAACACTCATATATAGTACTGGGCATTTACATACATGCGTAGCTATATTCCAAAAGATTATATTCTGTACATTTTTGTAATTGTACATCCATAAATACAAACATATGTGTTACAAGTATATATGTACATAAATAATTTTCGAAAGGCATTTGTACAAGCATACTTTCACGCGTACGCGGACTACTAGCGCACGCAATAATAGACAGTAAGTCGTTGGGAAAATTGGGAAAAAATTTCTATCAGAGTGTTGAATCTGAATCAGATCGGATTATTTATATAGCCACAATGAAGAAAACAATTTTGAAAGTCATCGTTCCCTCTCGCTCTCTCTCACACGCGACCCTGTCTGTTTTGCCTATTCGTCCGAATGAGCTCCCATATCTCAGAGCCTATAAGAGCTAGAGCAACTAAGCGTTCTATCCAAACTCCTGTGATATCAATCCAGCACAAGTTTATTTCAAAATTGTTCCCCGCCCCCTTCCGCCCCCACAAAGGACGAAAATCTGTGGAATCCACAATTTGTAAGATAAAAGAAAATCAAAAACGCAGAATCATGGAAAATTACCGTGTCTACCAGACTGCCGAATCTGGATCAGGTCGGATCATGATTATGGCCAGTAGGAACAAATTCAATTTCAGGGGATATGCAACGCCTGCCAAGCGCTTACTCATTCCCTCTCTCTCTCTCTCTCTCTCTCGTACATTTGTACGTCTCGAATATTTAGTTATACATGCACATGTAGAAGCAGATGTAAGAATTATATGTAAACAAAAATGAACAACATGTATAAAAATTCTAAAAATGGTTTGATTTCATTTTTTTAAATAATTTTTTTTGCCCAAAATTTAGTTCGTATAATAAATTGCATAAGTCGTAAGCTCTTATATGTATGTATATACTGACTGAGTACCGGTTATAAAGTACAAAAAATTTGTTTGATTTCTATGTGTATATTATATTCGTGTATATTCGATTTAGTAGTGCTTAGTAATGCGAGTGATGCAACCAATAAAAAACAGGTCCCAGTGCCAACGAAACGAATATTAACTATACGACGATACGAGCAAACTCTCGCGAAAACGATCAATTCTGAAGTAAGTGCTGCTCCGAAGATGTGCCTCCCACGCAGCTCTTGTTGGACGACGAACGACGAAGAAAGGGCGATGTTGCGATAGAGAGTGCAGGGCGACAGTAAGGTACAAATGACTAAGAGAGACGCGCTCTTTATGCTGCCGTGGGCCGGCGCTAAGCCGAACAATCTTCTCCATCTTTTTATTTTCATGTTGAATTGGTAATTTTAGGATTATCTTATTATAAGAAAATTTAATTAAAGTAATTAAATTTGAAATTTGACAATTAAGCTCTATTTTAATAGGCTTTACTATAAACTTAAACTTTAAACTTTACGTAAACTTTTTCGCACATGTAACATAACAGTCCGGAAATTTTTGATTGTAAAAAAAGGAAAAAAAATATTTTTGCCATAAATGAAAGTAATTTTATTATTTCTATCCCACAAGTATAAAATTGTGTACTCGGGTCGTTAAAAATAGTCAAATAGAAAAGAAGACTTTTTTAAATGTGTCGCACCACTTGAAAACCTACTTCCAAAATTGGGTAACGTAACAGTCCTTTAGAGACATGCATAAGTTCATAAAAACACGTACAGAAATATTTATATTAACAGGAAATCTCAATACAGGTGTTAAAAATATAAAATATATTAAAATTACACAGTTTAATGAATTCTTGTGAACATTTTCCTCAAATGTGCGTGCGAACGTGACGTGACAGTCCGCGATATATGGTCAATATCAAAAATGCATTAAACTGTGTAATTCTAATTGACCATTGACCATTAATATTGACCATATGTCGCGGACTGTTTAGATATGTATATGTATGTATATACGTTTTCGCCTACAGTGCAACGGCTGCTTGTATATATAAGTCAGCATTGGTTCCGGCAACGGAAATCCGCATTTTGAAAACTCGCCAGAAATACTTTCCGTATTTTTGGGTGTATTTTGGTATTTTGTATAAAATAAGCATGCAAGAACATTATTCATTGAGTGATCGGTCGCTCTCGACCGACTTTAAGTGGCGTGCTAAGATTCAGTTTTCATAGTTAAATGTGACATCTCCGGCATTTGAAATTACAAAAAGCCGTCCTATCCTGTCTGGCGGCTATCTGGTTATGTGAATCGAGCCTTATCTCAACTGAAACGGTTTGCTAATTGTGTCGGTTCTAGTCACAACGGCAAGAGAGGCAGTCTCGTCTTCGTCCGTTCCCATTAGACCTCAACGCGGGCATTAGTTTCTAAGCTCCTCAGTTCCTCAACTGCTGTCTGCTTTTTATTTATTTTTATCGCAATTAATTAATCTGTTTAATGGCATTGAGCTACGACCAGCTCTAACCGAGTTCGTAGCTCAGCTCCCTGGCTGACTGACTAACTCACCGACTGAATAGCTGAGTAAGCTCCAACCAACCCCACCCGTCTCCGCCCCACCCGTCTTCACCCCGTCTCTTCAGCTTAGTCGGTTGTGTGCTTGTCCTACCAAAGGCATGCATAATGCCAATCACTCAAATATAATTATAAACTTTATTTATTCGATATCTGCTACACAACCGTTCAAGTCGAATGCAGATTAGCTAGGCCAACGGGGAGAGGAGAATTAAGATGATGATTAGGAAGCACTGGGAGTGGGACTGGGAGTGGGACTGGGAGTAGGACAGTGGTAGAGTTGAGAGCACGTTGCAACAAATTATGGCAAGTAAAGGCCCTGACAGTCCCTGAATGGGACTTCAATGCAGCGGCTGCACTTAGCCGGAGAGGGGGCGAGACGGCTGGCGATGAGGCCTTTCTAAAACGTAGGAGACCGTGGCCGTTCACTGCCCATGCGAACAGTATTGATGTGGGAAGTGGGAAGCAGCAATCTAGGACTAGGGTGAAGGAACAAAGGATTTGGGGGCGGAGAAAAAATTTTTAATGAAAAAATCCCCTTATAAACAAGTTTTTTTTTATATTTCTTGATTGACATACATATGTAGATGTATATACATGTATATGTATATACATATGTATATCAATCAAGATATATGTATATACATATATATATGTATATAATTATTAAACTCAATCTGAATTCGCTACTCGTTTCCCATCACCGAACTACCCGCCACTTGCTGCTCTGGCTTCCAACACCATTTTGAACCATTCTGTGTGTGGTCATGGATAAGGCACCGAATGGACTAATAGATGAAATAACCCTAGGTATGGCTTTCATTGATCCAATTTCAAAACAGATCAAAAGAATAAGAATGAGAAAGAGAAAGAGAAAGAAAGATTCTCTGTCTGTCCCACTTTCTGATTACACCCACTGGCGGCGGTATTGCCTTCTTTGTTTGCTTGTGTCAAATAAAATACCAATTAGAGGAAAAAAGTGAATGCCATATGAATTTTCCAATTTTATATGTATACTCGAATCAAATTTTAATAGCTAGTTTCAAATGAATTTCAGACGCACTCGAGCATACTCGCACACAGCGTTTGGTACTCGCAGAGCGAACCATATGTTATTCCTATTTGAAAAAGTTTGTAATTAAAAACCCACAAATGCTGCTGAGCCGTTGGCGAGGTGCTCTTTTGTTTTTGGTTATTTTTAAAACGATAATAGCCGCAAAGTCAACAACTTCCGCCTCCATGCGTATGAAGTCCTTTTATGCCATGTTTGTCATTTATTTGTGTGTTTGTTTGCCGCTTTCTTTGCTCTCTGGTCTGTTTGCCAGTGCCTAACCATCTTCTGCTTCTCGGCCTTCTTTCTCGTTCTCGCAATTGTTCTCGATTTCGCCTTTTTCTTTGCCTCTAGCTGTCTCAGTTTTACTTAGACAAAGACAAACAAAAATGTACATAAATAATACATTCAGAGAACGAAAGAAAACGAAATGACAAGAACCCAATCATAAAACAGCGGATTGCAGTGGAAGCCCATAATCAAAAGATTAAATAACACGAAATATGAAAAAAATTTTAAAAATGTATGATAAAATAATTAAAGGAAAGATCCATCCTTTTCGCGCCAAACATCCAAATTTTGGATTATGCCAAACGACATTTGCCGCAGTCCGCCGTCCCCAGACCGCCGTCTCTTCTCTTCTCTCTCTCGCTCAAAGAACGCTGTCGCGCAGTCTTTGTCGACCTGTTTTTGGGTTAAGGACTCTGCTGTTCGCTAAATAAATGTTGGCTCAATGAGTTAAGAAGTGGAAGTTTAGTTGTGTTGCTTATTGTTCTTTAGTACAGATCGTACGGGTTTTAAGAAAATAGAGGTTAATGAGACGCAACATACTTTCATAGGAAGCGAGATGTCTCGCTTCAAAGCATATATTGGGTACAAAAGACAATGCCCTAGTCCTTTACTTTACATAGGGAATAATATTTGTAGGGAAATGTTATCGATTGAGTAGTCAAAAAGGATGGAAAATCATGACATTACGTTTTGAGATGTTAAGGCAGCAATGCGGAAAATTACTGACAGAAATCTACTATTTTGAATTTCAAATGAAATTAAAAAAGAAAAAAAAACTCTGATGATAAAGTGATTTGTTGATTGTTTTTATTAAAGCAGTCTTCTCCTCACGTTGAAAATTTTGCATTTAGCTTTTTGGGTTTGCGCACAGATTTTGCCTTCATCCTTCACTTTTTCTTCAGTAATAACACTAGTCGACACGACTTTTCCGCTGTCGCCAAAAATGACTTTTTCTGATAGATTTGGATGTTTAAAAATTTTGAAAGAATGTTTTTTTTTGTGGTGTAGTTTTTTTTAAAAGATTTTTTAAAAATGTGGTAATTTTTGTCATAGGTAGTGCTTCTATTTTTCACTTAACTTAAGTTTCCTAAAACTGGTTGTATTGAACTTTGCTATAAATCGGACTCAGACACTGTGTAGCTACAACTTAAAGTCTGGAAGATACTAAGCTTCCAAATTAAAATTTCATAATTTTTTTCGGTTTTTTTTTCACGAAATTTCATTTCATTCACGAAAACTTCATTTTATATATTATAGCCAAGGGCCAGACCCATCTGATATCTGCCGCCTACATGGAGCTGCGTCATCCAAATGCAATGGCTTATGAGTGCACCATGAATATAAGATAAGAGGGACTTATCCCTGTTAACGCCTGACTGTCTGCTTGTCCGCCGCCACGCAGGTCCCCACTCGCCCCACAATCACTTTTCCCTTGACTGGGAGATCGACTAGAGACATATGTATGATTGTGGACGTGGACGTCATCGTCGCGGCGTTTTAGTCTGTGACAGACAGACAGACATCAGACCAGGCACTGCAAACCAAATGCGCACCTATATCTGTATCTGCATATATTTACAGCTTGATACACAGATACTTGACCACGCCCAGGCATACATACCTACATATGTGACTGGTCTCTTCCGAGCACCATTCACTCTCCGTGTCCAGTGATAGCCGTGATGTATGGTATTTGAAATATTTTGTGTCACATTAACAAACAGGCGCGTCTAAATATTTAACTATCGTCTTGACAAGCCTCCACTCCACTCGGTTTTTGCATTGATGGAGATGAATGGGGCTGTCCCCTGTCCCTGCTCCCTGTTCCTATGTGTAAACGATGTTTCGATTTGGGTAAACTAACCTAACCCGACCCGCACAGACTTTCACGTCTCGTATGAGTAGTTCTACATGTACATGCAGAAATGTAGATGCTAATGTAAAAATGATATGTAAACAATAATGGAAACAGAGACCCTTTAATATATAAAAATCTGGCATAGGGTTCGACCAAATTTTTTTAAATTTTCCATTTGGCCAAAATTTGTCCCTTTTGCGAACATATAATAAATTGCATAAATCGTAAGATCACATATATTCTGACTGAGTATCGGGTATAAAATAGAGCCGCGGCCTTTGCCACACAACGTTCCCCCTCGTTTTTCTTTCATTTCAATCTCTTAATTTAAATGACTGGCTCTTCTAGTAATTAGTTGGTTAGTTTCCAATGAGGGTCATCGGTATTCTTGCAATCAGCGGGAAAAATAGTTTTGTTAGATTGTAATGGTCGAAAATTTTAATTCCGCTTTACTACTATAGTTCACTGTGTATTGACGAATAAAAATGCTTCTCAATGAAATCTCGGCCAGAGGCATGTGGGAATTGCCTCTTTACGTGCACTTCAGCTCCTTCCTGCAACACATTATTTACGAAACTGCCCCAACCACATTGTGTTAGGCAAACGAGTTTGCCTTATTAGCCGGAGCTTGCCGGTCCGCAGTTTATCGGATCTCTACTGTTCGATTTGATGACATATGTACATACTATCAGGGGATCACAGAAACCTTTTCCGATTTTTCCGCCCCACACCGATTTTTAAACTGTTGCGAAATAGCGATCTATTTATTCAGTTATTTGACTAAACCATACATTTTGTTTACCCATAAAAAAAACTCTCAAAACTTTCCCATAACGGCTGTTCAACTGGTGATAAATCCACATCCCAATAATTTAAGTTAGTAAAATCAGCATTTTGCTATCCAAACCGCAGCCTGCATTTTCACATAACAATTCCGCTCGGAATCAGCGGGCGTTCAAGGTTTCCGCCAAGTTCGATTCGGATTTTCGAAGTTATGGCAGGAGTACAACGAATACTATCGTTGCTGGCAGTTGTATCTTCACTTCGCTCCGCCTAAATAATTGTATTTTTGTGATCAAAAGAAAGTAATTGTGTTGTAAAATCGCTTACTGTGTTTTAAACTGATCGTGAAACTAAATTACTATCCGTGTTTATTCTTTTATCGTGCTTTTGTGCGGTTAATTCCAATTGCAATTGCAATTTTGCAATTTTTGTGCATTCTTTCTAGCCCCACTCGTTCTTATGCTCAGCTGATTTGTTGTTGCTATATGCATTGTATGCGCTGCACTCTCCCTGAGCCGCTGTCTAATTTTATACGACTACTTTGTCTATCATCCGCTTATTTTTCATACATATTAACATACATACATATACCGGGCCTGCCAAATTCTGTGTTTCTCGGTGTTATTTGTATTCTGTTCTTTTCTCAAATTTTGTTACTTTTGTGCTTTTATTTTCAATTTTCAATTCCTATTGTAAATTCTTAACTTCTCTGCACTTTCTTAATCGGAGCAGTTTTGTTGTTGCCTATTCTAGTGCGGTACGCGACCCTAAACAATTCTTCAGGTTTGATAATTCTAAACGTAAATCTTCCCGATTTCCTTCTTCTCTACACTATAATGGTAGTTATGCTGATAGGGATTGTGATATTGCTGATCTGTTCGCTTCCTTTTTCCAACGTTGCTACTCTGTCCCATCTATTAACTTTCGCTCTATCCTAGCTTCATCGAATGACTTTAGTAGTAGTTACTCTTATCCTATCCCTATAAATAGTTCTAACTGTATCCTTCCCCCCTTCATCGACTATGATGGTCTCCTAACAAATTTAAAATCGTGCAAGTTTTCGTTCTCCACTGGGCCAGACTCGGTTCCGAGTGCTGTTCTTAAACTTTGTGCAGAATCTCTTTATGTGCCTCTCCTAAAACTTTTTAGCTTGTCTCTCAAGACTGGTGACTTTCCCACCGTCTGGAAAGAATCCTATATAGTTCCCTTTCATAAAAAGGGATCTAAATCTGATGTCTCTTACTACCGCTGTATTTCCAATTTATCTACCATTCCTAAACTCTTCGAAAAAATCATCACTTCTCAGCTGCAACATTTCTGTAGTTCTGTATTTTCTGAATCACGGCATGGATTCATTAAACGTCGCTCAGTTTCTACTAATCTCCTTGAATTTTCCACCTTTGTAACTTCGGGATTTGCTAAACAGTGTCAAACTGATGTCGTTTATACTGACTTTAGTAAAGCCTTCGACTCCGTCAATCATAATCTACTTATTCATAAACTGTCTCTTCTAGGGTTTCCGACTAAGCTTCTATACTGGACTAATTCTTACCTTTGTAACCGTTCTCAACGTGTCTGCTTCAACTCCTCTCTCTCTAAACCTGTTATTGTCTCATCGGGGGTTCCTCAAGGTAGCCTCTGGTTCCTCAAGGTAGCCTCTAACCTTTATTAACGATCTTCCATAGATGTTATCTCATTCCCGTGTCCTAATGTATGCTGATGACGTTAAGCTATGTTTATCCTACAGTGACCCCTTGTCCCCACTATCTTTGCAATCAGATCTTGATGCCCTTAACAACTGGTGCCTAATTAACATTCTACCTCCTAACATTTCTAAATGCAATATAATGACTTTTCACTGCAATAAGCCATACCTTTTCGATTACTCTATTAATAACATTATCCTTCAACGCCTTTTCAAAGTTAACGACTTGGGCATTACCTTTGTACCCAATCTATGATTCAACTCTCATATCTCTACTATCTCTAACAAAGCCAAAGGAGTCCTTGGATTTGTCAAAAGATGGTCTAAGGAATTTACAGACCCGTATACTACAAAACTTCTGTGTGTTTCTCTGGTCCGGCCTATCTTGGAATATGGTTCTTGTGTCTGGTCTCCTCACTACCAAAAATTTCAGGATATGCTCGAATCAGTACAAAAACAGTTCCTCATCTTTGCCCTCCGGGGTCTCAATTGGGACCCTTCGATCCATCTTCCTTCTTATGAAAGTAGGTTGCGCTTAATTAACCTCCACTCTCTTAAATCCCGTAGAACCTGCCAAGGAGTTCTCTTCCTCCATAAGCTTCTCTCTGGTGAGGTCGAATCGACTGCCCTCATCAACCTTATTAGTATTGCTGTTCCTTTCCGCCCGACTAGGCATTACTCTCCTTTTCATCTCCAACTCTGTCTTTCTTACTACTCGGATTATGAATCTTTCCGTAGCCTTTGCCGTAACTATAACATATTTTTCCATCTGTTTTCCTTAGATACTAGATCTAATATGGTCAAAATTATCTTACACAATAACTTAAATTAATTTAAATAGCTTTAATTGGGAACTGTTCGGCTACCGGCTCTTCTCTTACCTAAATTTGGCTGTTGGTGGGATCTTATCGGCTACTGAGCCGATAATTAGACCCACCGGGTCTGAGTATTGGCATTGGCCCTTTAGTTTAATTTTACCCTTACAGTTTAACTGTACATTGATAAACTTTAAACAAAAATAAACAATAAACAATTTGCGGAAACATTGCCGATAGTTGTAGTTGTACCAGGTGGCAGCGCTTTAAAATGTGAAGTTGGTTCAGACTGATCAATATTTGGTAATGAGCCAACTTATTTTTGTCCTTCATCAACTTCGACAGCACGAAACCTCTGATTCTTATAATCATGGCATAATTTATGAAGAGCACAGCAAACATTTTTTATTTATGTAGCCCTTATGGGATTATTCAAAAGGTAGTAGCAGATATTTTTGAGTAGTCTGAATCGGGTCTTTCTTACAGAAGTATGACGAAGATTAAAAGTATGTGGGTCATACGGATCCCTGCCGTTGGATTCCTGTAAGGCGTGAGCAGAAAATGCCGCTCACGGAAAGTATAAAAAAGCAGCAAGCCTTCATGTGGCTTTGGCAATGCAACTTCGGCTCTTGGTATCTCGCTTTTCCAGTGTAAAGCAATAAGCCGATTTCGCCAGCAAGTATGTTCGGGCTTATGCTACACACACCACGGCACTGCAGAACAACTTGAGTGTATGCGTGCCGAACACTGCTCTAAAGGGTAACTGGAGTATTCTTCTTGAAAAAATGCCTTGGCTTCGCTCTGACCCAATGGGTTGCTCCTGGCTGCGAGGCAAAGACTTATTTAACAGCTCTCGTACATTCAAACATTTACATTTATTTACATTACAAATATTTATCCGCAACCGCATTTGTGCGTTTCAGTTCTTTATGTGGAAGAAAACATGAGGGGAGAGAGAAAAAGACTGAGACTGGTCCTTAAGCAACGCAAAACTTAATCCCAATATCAAGTAAAGGCGAGGCTGACAGGTGGCATAGTAGCAAGATGGCAATCACAAAAAACTAAATGGACGCGTGCCTGTTATTAACAAGTTCAACACGCTCCCATACGGAGAGCGTGCATACATATGTATGTATACTCGCGACTTGACATGCATACATATGGGCATTTCTCTGACGAGGTTTACCGAGGCCAAAAAATTTAAATTCAATAAAAATGCATTTAAATATAGTTTTCTCGTGGTTTTCTTTTTAAAAGATATTGAAAATCCACCAATTTAATTAATTGACATATAATTTCATTAACTTTTATCTGAAAACCTATTCAAATTAGCAAAAGTTCACTTTTTTGGTATTTTTTTGGTATTTTTTGTCATGTTTGCCATTGTTTTTTTCGCCTATAAGAAAGATGATTCTTGATAAAAGTTTTTCCTCAAAGTCTCCTTTACATATTGAACTATCTAAAAACGAGAGGGAACGTTGTGAGCCGTGGCAAAGGCCGCGGCTCTACCTTATACCCGGTACTCAGTCAGTATATACATACATACATTTATGAGCCTACGATTTATGAAATTTATTATATGTTCTCAAAAGGGACAAAATCAATATTTAAATTAAAAAAATGCATTTTTTTGAATTTTTATACATGTTTCCATTTTTGTTTACATATGCTTTGTATATCTGCGCCTACATTTCTACATGACATGTATAACTACATATTTGAGACGTACAAGTGTTTGCGACAGAGAGAGAGGGCATGAGTCAGCGCTTGGCAGGCGTTGCTAGCCACTGAAATTTAATTTGTTTCTTCTGGCCATAATATTGATCCGATCTGATCCAGATTCGGTAATCTGGTAGATATGGTAATTTTTCATGATTCTGCGTTTTTGGGTTTCATTTATCTTAAAAATTGTGGATTCCACAGATTTTCGTCTTTTGTGGGGGCGGAAGAGGGCGTGGCAAAATTTTAAAACAAACTTGTGCTGGTTCGGTATCACAGGAGCTTGGATAGAAAGTTTGGTTGCTCTAGCTCTTATAGTCTCTGAGAACTAGGCGTCAAAAAATACGAATGGGCAAAGCAGACGGGGTCGAGTGTGAGAGAGAGCGAGAGGGAATGATGACTTTTGAAATGCTTTTCTTCATTGTAGCTATAATAATAATCCGATCTGATCCAGATTTAACACTCTGATAGAAATGGTCATTCTCTATGACTCTGCGTTTTTAGTTTTCTTGTATCTTCAAAATTGTGTGTGCCACAGACTTTCGTCCTTTGTGGGGGCGGAAAGGGGCGGGGCGATATTTTTCAACACATTTGGAGTAGTGTGATCACAAAGCAGACTGGATACAAAATTTGGTTGCTCTAGCTTTAATAGTCTCTGAGATATAGGCTCAAATGAAGACGGACAGACGGACGGACAGACAGACATGGCTATATCGACTCGGCTATTGATGCTGATCAAGAATATATATACTTTATGGGGTCGGAAACGCTTCCTTCTGTGCGTTACACACAACCGTTATCCCCACAAATCTAATATACCCTTATACTCTTCGAGTACCGGGTATAAAAATTCCAGAAAATTTTCTTAATATCGGTTAACGGAATTTTTGTAACATTTATAAAGCCAAGAAATTTTTGTCCCGTGCGACAGAGGCTTAGATTGAATTAAAAAAAACTACAAACCATACATGCTTAAAATTATAACCATTTTAAAGAGTTATCAATGCAGAACATTAATCAAAAATTCGCATAAATATATCGCCAAAACTTTCGCTGAAATCTGAGTTTGAGCAATTTTGAACATCGGTTTTTTTTGACATTTTTACAACTTGAAATGCGTACGAACGTCCCGTGCGACATCAGAGAAATGCAAATATATGATATATACATACATATGTACATATGTATGTATGTGTAGTTCAATATGTAAAATACTGTTACTACTGTTACTAGTAATCTTAGCCGTAGTAGCCGCTCGGCCAGTGCTTTAGCGAAGACCAGTCCCCGAACCAGAGTTACGAGTCAGAGTCCAATGACCAGTGGTCTCTCCTCTGCGGACTGCGAATTGCGCAGAAAACAAATGTCAACTGAGAATTATTCACTATTTAAGAAGGGAGTCCACGCAAATGTAAAAACTTTGACTGATATAGACTGTACTTTGATCTCTCAATAAATATTGAACATTTTTTTGAGTCGGCTATTGCGAAAAATATTCCACAGAGGTACAACAACACAGAGGTCGATAATGATCCACCTCCCTCCAATGGGAGGTGTGCAGAGTTTAATTGTCGTATTTAAATTTTGATGGAGCTCTAAAAGAACGCGATGATGGGCGCTCAGCGATCAGTGATCTTTATTATACAATTTTGCCGATTATAACCGATTACATTAGTCGACACGAGAGAAGCTGACAAATGCAGCTATACATCCGACCCAGACACTTTGTAGATGCAACTTAACGCCTGGAAGATACTAAGATTTCAAATTCAAATTTCATTATTTTTTTCGGTATTTTTTCCCGAAATTTTGACTTTGAAAACTCAGGAAAAGTCGAAAAAAAAAAATATTTAAATGCATACATTTTAATACCCGGTACTCGAAGAGTATAGGGGTATATTAGTCCGTCTGTTGAATCTTCATTTGCGCCTAGGTCTCAGAAACTATAAAAGCTAGAGCAACCAAATTTTGTATCCAGTCTCCACACTCCACACACTCCAGTGATCACACTACTCCAAATGTGTTGCAAAATTTCGCTCCGCCCCTTTTCGCCTGCACAAAGGACGAAACTCTGTGATAATTTTGAAGATACTCAAAAACTAAAAACGCACAATTATAGAGAAAAACCATTTCTATCAGAGTGTTAAATCTGGATCAGGTCGGATTATTATTATAGCTACAATGAAGAAAACCATTTTGAAAGTCATCGTTCCCTTTTGCTCTCTCTTACACGCGACCCTGTCTGCTTTGCCTATTCGTCCAAATGAGCGCCCAGATCTCAGAGACTATAAGAGCTAGAACAACCAAACTTTCTATCCAAGCTCCTGTGATATCACTTCAGTACAAGTGTATTTCAAAATTTTGACCCGCCCCCAAAAAGGACAAAAATCTGTGGAACCAAAAACGCAGAATCATGGAAAACGACCGTGTCTAACAGATTGCCGAATCTGGAACAGGTCGTATCATTAGGAACAAATTCAATTTCAGGGGATATGCAACGCCTGCCAAGCGCTTACTCATTCCCTCTCTCTCTCTCTCTCTCGTACACACTTGTACGTCTCGAATATGTAGTTATACAAATATAAATTCCAAAAATGGTTTGACTTAATTTTTTGAAAATATTCTTTTTTGGCCAAAATTAAATTCGTCCCTTTTGCGAAAATATAATAAATTGCATAAATCGTAAGCTCATATATGTATGTATATACTGACTGAGTACCGGGTATAAAGTAGAGCCGCGGCTCACAACGTTCCCCCTCGTTGGTTTTAGATATACACACTAATCTTTTTCTCAGATGGAAAATGGAGCATTCTCATTGCTAGTTTGAAGAACTTTTCAATGTCCTAAGCGGTGCAGAAGATATAGCGGAAAAGGAACGTGATTATCTTTCCCTGTTCTTCCCAGAGATGCTTGTATGAAGCCCTTGCTTAGTAATAACGGGATAAGTACATTGTTTATTGTTTATTTTTGTTTAAAGTTTAACAATTTACAGTTAAAATGTAAGGGTAAAATTAAACTAAAGGGCCAATGCCAATACTCAGACCCGGTGGGTCTAATTATCGGCTCAGTAGCCGATAAGATCCCACCAACAGCCAAATTTAGGTAAGAGAAGAGCCGGTAGCCGAACAGTTCCCAATTAAAGCTATTTAAATTAATTTAAGTTATTGTGTAAGATAATTTTGACCATATTAGATCTAGTATCTAAGGAAAACAGATGGAAAAATATGTTATAGTTACGGCAAAGGCTACGGAAAGATTCATAATCCGAGTAGTAAGAAAGACAGAGTTGGAGATGAAAAGGAGAGTAATGCCTAGTCGGGCGGAAAGGAACAGCAATACTAATAAGGTTGATGAGGGCAGTCGATTCGACCTCACCAGAGAGAAGCTTATGGAGGAAGAGAACTCCTTGGCAGGTTCTACGGGATTTAAGAGAGTGGAGGTTAATTAAGCGCAACCTACTTTCATAAGAAGGAAGATGGATCGAAGGGTCCCAATTGAGACCCCGGAGGGCAAAGATGAGGAACTGTTTTTGTACTGATTCGAGCATATCCTGAAATTTTTGGTAGTGAGGAGACCAGACACAAGAACCATATTCCAAGATAGGCCGGACCAGAGAAACACACAGAAGTTTTGTAGTATACGGGTCTGTAAATTCCTTAGACCATCTTTTGACAAATCCAAGGACTCCTTTGGCTTTGTTAGAGATAGTAGAGATATGAGAGTTGAATCATAGATTGGGTACAAAGGTAATGCCCAAGTCGTTAACTTTGAAAAGGCGTTGAAGGATAATGTTATTAATAGAGTAATCGAAAAGGTATGGCTTATTGCAGTGAAAAGTCATTATATTGCATTTAGAAATGTTAGGAGGTAGAATGTTAATTAGGCACCAGTTGTTAAGGGCATCAAGATCTGATTGCAAAGATAGTGGGGACAAGGGGTCACTGTAGGATAAACATAGCTTAACGTCATCAGCATACATTAGGACACGGGAATGAGATAACATCTATGGAAGATCGTTAATAAAGGTTAGAGGCTACCTTGAGGAACCAGAGGCTACCTTGAGGAACCCCCGATGAGACAATAACAGGTTTAGAGAGAGAGGAGTTGAAGCAGACACGTTGAGAACGGTTACAAAGGTAAGAATTAGTCCAGTATAGAAGCTTAGTCGGAAACCCTAGAAGAGACAGTTTATGAATAAGTAGATTATGATTGACGGAGTCGAAGGCTTTACTAAAGTCAGTATAAACGACATCAGTTTGACACTGTTTAGCAAATCCCGAAGTTACAAAGGTGGAAAATTCAAGGAGATTAGTAGAAACTGAGCGACGTTTAATGAATCCATGCCGTGATTCAGAGAATACAGAACTACAGAAATGTTGCAGCTGAGAAGTGATGATTTTTTCGAAGAGTTTAGGAATGGTAGATAAATTGGAAATACAGCGGTAGTAAGAGACATCAGATTTAGATCCCTTTATATAGGACTCCTTCCAGACGGTGGGAAAGTCACCAGTCTTAAAAGACAAGTTGAAAAGTTTTAGGAGAGGCACACAAAGAGATTGTGCACAAAGTTTAAGATCAGCACTCGAAACCGAATCTGGCCCGAAAACGAAAACTTGCACGATTTTAAATTTGTTAGGAGACCATCATAGTCGATGAAGGGGAGAAGGATACAGTTAGAACTATTTATAGGGATAGGATAAGAGTACCTACTACTAAAGTCATTCGATGAAGCTAGGATAGAGCGAAAGTTAATAGACGGGACAGAGTAGCAACGTTGGAAAAAGGAAGCGAACAGATCAGCAATATCACAATCCCTATCAGCATAACTACCATTTAAGTGTAGAGAAGTAGGAAATCGGGAAGATTTACGTTTAGAATTATCAAACCTGAAGAATTGTTTAGGGTCGCGTTTAAAGTAAATCTTGCATTTGGTCAAGTATCTGTTGTAGCAAAATGTATTAAATAAGCAAAATTTCGATTTTGCAATTGAGTACTTCGAAAAGTCTGATTCCAAAACGGATTTTTTAAACTTCTTGTACATACGGGATTTTAAGTTCTTCAGATTTATTAATTTCGGAGTGAACCAGATAGGACCAGAAAGTCCATAAATACATATGTATGTATGTATTTTCCGATCCGATAGAAGGCCAATCTGCGAAGGTGTATAAAGATAGGACGAGTTGTTTTTGTTTCCATATTCCATTCCATATTCCATGTCCCCGCCCTCGATGGGAAAAGTTCCGCCACATACTGTTTCGTGCTAATCCGGTGACTGGTGGCTGGTTACTGGTAACTTCTTAAAGTTGCGACCGTAAAAAAAACGAGCGCGTAAATCTCCGCCATACACGTCTGCCAGAGACCACACATTACCCAGCCGTGGTCTAATGAAGAAAACCACTTAAAAGTCTGCCCGCAGCTCATGCTGAGCATTCCCCATACACATCCCTGTCTCGGCCTGGGCCTCCTTCTCCCTAAAAACTCAAAATATTGTGGCAATTCAAAAAGTGTCTCTTTTTTGGGCAAGAGAACCCGAAGACAGGGCGGAAAAAGTTGATAAAGCATTGCTTCATGATGGAAAAGAAAAAAACAGAGGTCATATGGGCGGGTGGGTTAGAGCACCGGCAAAGCAGCACAACAAGCAGCCACCTACCCACCACAGTCATGAAGTGGGGACATGGGAAAAGTGTGCTATGAGCTATGACAAACATCAGCGACAACAGGCGAGGCGAATAAACGTATTCGCCATTTCTAAAAAAAAAGACGTGTGGGCGGGGCGCAGAAGAGGGGCGAAAGAAGGAGCATAACTATAACACTCGCTAAGCATTATAGTCACGAGTTATAATTATTAATTAGAAAATGCAAACGCTTGAGTGCGAACATGTCCTCAGTGTGTCTATATGTATGTATGTATCTATGCATGTATTACGTATGTACATATGTGTGTGTATGTGAGAGGACTTAAATGTACCAATTGAAGCACAGCTCTTGCGGTTAAGTTGAATTTGATGCTACCCTTCTTTTACATATTTTGTTTGATGGATTTATTTTAAAAGTTTTCCGCACTACTTTTGATACACGCATAGCGTCTCTCTCTCTCTCTCTCTCGTAGTTTGAACTCCTTTCTCTCGATTACTTGATCCTCGATTAAATAATAACTTAATTTTAATCATTTTATTAAGATTATGCAACACTACTTTTACTCAGCGAACCAAACCAACTTTTTCTGAAAGAGCCTAGCCGCGGCTCAAAACTTTCCCGTTCGATGGCATATTTAACACAAATATTTCAATTTCAAAAAGGAACATACAACATAGGTATTTTAACTGATTTTAATTGCAAAAAAAAAACTTGTAAAACACTAGTTCTAGCTACATCGTTTTCTCGAAGATCTAATTAGTAATCATTTGGTAACCATTTTGGGCTTAAGCTTTAAGCAAAAACCTATAGTTTTATTTTCCATTACAAAACAGTGGAGCTCCAAAATCTATCAGAAGAAGTAGTAAAAGATGGTAGAATTAGACTAGGACTAGGACTAAAAAACTTTTCTACATACTATATGTATGTATGTACACATATGTGAAGTTGGCCCACTCCGAGGTTTGGCTAGATCTCTCGAGCATCTCTAATTAGTAGCCGAAACGCAGAGATATATATGCACATGTCCCCTCATTTGCCAGTGCGGCTGTGTGTCGGTGTGTATCACAAAAGAACTCTTCCATTTCAGATGGATGGTTGCCTGCGTTAAGCACGTTAACTTTTCGACTTGTGCTGGGAATGGGGTGCTATTGAAGGCCATTGGTTTTGTTCGTGGCAGCGGTGGTAGCGTGTTAGTAGTCCTGGGTGACAATTAGAGTTAGAGTTGCACTTTCGGTTAAAAAAGTAAATATACTCGCACTGTAAGCAGTTAGCAAATGTATATAAAAGCTTGCGAAATAAAAATATGACCAATGTGTTTACGGAACGTTTGCATTTGCATTTTATGACGGACGGGGGATTTCATCAGCGTGCGTGGGTGTTGCAGTGTTAGTGCCAGTATCAGTATGCCAATGTCATTTCAACAGCTCCCTCGACAGCTGCAACATCGAGTGGACTCGTTATTTGTTGATGCGCAAAAGTTGCAGAGCAATGCTTCGTCTCCTCCCATTCCCACTTCCGCTCCCGAGTTCGCTTTCTCTCTCGCTCTAACTCTGGCTCCCGTCGATTGCCATGGCCGTTAAAATGGAAGTGTGAATAAATAATATAATAAGGGGCAAGCAGTTGATGAACCACTTGGAGCAATGTGCCTCCCACGACAATAAAATTCAGGCTGATAGGGGTTGCGACGTCATCATAGCTTTCGTATCCGGATCCGCATCCAAGCTCACCCGGTAACGGCCATTCACCAGCATACGAGTATCAGTCCGCAGTCCCCGACTGATTTCTTTAATGTTATCCTGACGAGGACAACAGTCGAGTCGGCCATTTTCCGGCGCAAGTAATGCGAGTTGGTGCCCCAACAAAGCATTCTCGATTCCCTTTCTGAATTACTGCCTGTTCAAGGTGAACGCTGAGAATGTCACGTGACTTATTCAAATTAGCAATTTTAGCTGTTATTCTTTAGAAAATTTAAATATTTTTGTTAAATATGGCTTTGTTTTGGTAATCGCTTTATATGAAATCAAAATAAAATGAAAAATTCATGAACCAAAGAACAAACTACTGCTGTATCCATCAGGAAAGGTATCAAGATAAATAGCAATAACTGCTCGAAAAACTCTCTCTGTCTCCCACCGTATCTCTCTTTCTGCGGGAACTTAACGTACTTGGGGTCACTGTCATCCGACCCTACCCCACCCCATATATCGCCCGATCTCTGTGTTAACTTCCCATCCCATTTCCATTCTGAGACCCACCATCAGTATCGTATCATTTAAATTCTAGTTTCTTACCTGAACACCTACATCGTCTTATGTACATACATATGTACACACTTTCATACATAACAATATTTGTAAATATGTATGTATGTGCATATGTATGTACATATATACGTTGATGATGCGATAAGCACCACAGCGGCAGTTCAGCCGATTTATGGCGCAAAGGTCAAAGGAGTCGATTTTCCCAGTGTTTGTACATTCTTGTGGCGGGTTTCGTGGAAACACAAAAATATAGATGTATGTACATACCTAAAAATATAGAATTTAAAATTTAAATATGCATTTATTCGGAGTGGGTGGGGAACACAATTAATCCTAGTTGCGGTTATTTTTAAACATTCATCGCACTGATATTGGATACCCACATCTGATGTTCCTTTCCGTCTCCCTACCTCTGGTCCTGACCAAAAATTGAATTTTGTTGAGTAGTCAAGGTCTCCCATATGGCGTCGCCTCGAGCGCTCGACCGGGGGCGGAGGACGAGTATGGGAGTATGAGAATATGGGGATGGTGGATGGAGCTGCGACCATAAGGTCCTCCAGCCCATGCCAGCTGCTTCTCTAAGTCTCAATTGTGTCTCATTATTTGTGATTTGCGGCGGCTCACACTCCGCTGCCACTTCCCAGAACCCCTACCACACGAAGTTCACTTGCAGGCTCGGCTCGTGCACTCAGTGAAAGTCCGCGCGAGCACCGAGCGGTGAGTGGGCTGTGCTATGGAGGGCGAAGGTGTGCTGACTCGCAATGTAAATTATTTTTACGGCAAAAGAATTTACCGAAAAGAAGGCAAAGCGAGGCAAGCGAACGAGCAACCAAACGAAGCCATCCCATTACAAAGAAGCCAACAAAGCAAAAAGAAGATGAGGAGACGATGACAAGAAGACGTAGACAAAGTAAAACCACTAAAACAGGCGAAACCTAAGAGGAAGAAGAACACCCGCTATTTGGATCCTGGATTCATTTTACTTTTTTTTGCAGTTTCATAGCAGACTACCCCCCACCATATGGGGATGGAGTGGGGTGTATTCTCCTAGTGGGAATTCCTTGTGCATTCTTGACATACATATATGTATTCCCGAAATTCGGCATATGAATGTTTGGTCAAACGGTTGTAACTTTATCGATTTTATTCATCGATTCTTACACACAATACCTTACACGACGCCTAATTAATGTGTCTATCTAAAACTAAAAATGTTAGACATCAAATATTTTTTTTTCGACTTTTCCTGAATTTTCAAAGTCAAAATTTCGGGGAAAAATATCGAAAAATATCATGAAATGTGAATTTGAAAGCTTAATATCTTCCAGATGTTAAGCTGCAGCTACAATCTGTCTAGGTAGGATTTATAGCTACAGCTGTAAGCTTGTCAAAACTGCAAAATTCATTACAACCTGTTATAGGAATCTTAAGTTGTGTGAAAAATAGAAGCACAACCTCTGAAAAAAAACCACATTTTTTAAGAATTCTTTAAAAAAAAAACTTAACCTAGAAAAATAAGATTCTTTAACAATTTGTAAGCATGCAAATCTATCAGAAAAAGGCGACAGCGGAAATGTCGTGTTGACTAGTGTAATAAGAGAAAAGTAAAGTCATAGTAAAAGGTTTCATAAAAATTCATTTCAAATTCTAGGGTTATTCTGTCTTGTATAGAAAAGAAAATTTCAAACAAAATATACGTACATATGTATATATGTACGTCAATAGTGAACTTAAAACTAAAGCTATGTGGAGATCCACAATTTTCAAGAAAACTTATGCAGACATATATGTTCATATGTATAAATAAGTTGAAGTATTTGAAGATTCAAGAATCTACACATCCTTTGGTCTTTGAGGGGCTCTACTCATGATCTCGTTTTACAGTGTTATACGTGAAGGATGTTTGTACGGTTGATTAAAGACAATCACAAGCCGGAGAATGGAACGGAAAATGGGACCCTGCTCTGCGATCCAAGTGGACAGGCTCTTGGACATACGTTCTTTTTTCAGAAAAAGCATCGTAAATGCTTGTCAGCAATGGAAGAATCGTCTTCGGGCCTTTTCCAAATTCGCCCAATGCAGAGTGATGTCAAAACAAAAAATACAATAATGCTGACCATTCATTACTGAGACCAAAATAGAAAAAAAAATCTCACACAAAAATTGAATATGTATATATACATACATATGTATGTATGCGTCGGATGGATGTAATATGTATTAATCTCAGTGCGTTCTGGGCTGTTCAGTACGAAATTGTTCGCTGTGCAGGTGTTTGTTAGATGGGTTTGCAGTTGCTGGAAACGACATAGGTATTTATTGACCATCATTGAATCAGGGAAGTCTGTACAACCGTTGGAGTTCTCGAAGAAATTCAAAGCGAAAACAGTACTTCACTAGTCTAAAACATTCGGCAGCAAACCAACTTTTTCTGATAAACAAGACCGAACAAAGTCGTTACATAGAAAACTTCTTTGTACGGAAGCTCGTAATAGGGAAGTTCGACTGTACTTCAGACTTCAAACCAAGTGTAGTTCTTTCTTTGCTCCTAATCGACAGTTATATTTTTTAGGTAAAGCAAGCAAAAAAAACGACCAAACCATGACACTAAAACGATTTCCTATAAAGAACAGACAAACCAACATGATTATATTTACATACATACATATGTACATATGTATCGACCCGCGTGTTCGACGCGATCCCTAATGGGTCATGTCGTGGATCGCTCTAGTGCACAACAGTTTTTTTTATACCCGGTACTCGAAGTGTATAAGGGTATATTAGATTTGTGGTGGTAACGAATGTGTGTAACGCCCAGAAGGAAGCTTTTCCGACCCCATAAAGTATATATATTCTTGATTAGCATCAATAGCCGAGTCGATATAGCCATGTCTGTCAGTCCGTCCGTCCGTCTGTCCGTCCCTCTGTCCGTCCGTCCGTCCTCATTAGCGCCTATATCTCAGAGACTATTAAATCTAGAGCAACCAAATTTTGTATCCAGTCTCCTGTGTTATCACACTACTCCAAGTGTGTTTCAAAATTTAGCCCCGCCCCCTTCCGCCCCCACAAAGGACGTGACAAAGGATGTGGCATACACAGTTTTACAATACAAGAAAACTAAAAACGCAGAATCATAGAGAATGGCCATTTCTATCAGAGTGTTGAATCTGGATCAGATCTGATCATTAATATAGCCACAATGAAGAAAACAACCATTTCGAAAAGTATCGTTCTCTCTCGCTCTCTCAGACGCGACCCTGTCTGCTTTGCCTATTCGTCCGAATGAGCTCCCAGATCTCAGAGACTATAATAGTTAGAACAACCAAACTTTCTATCCAAGCTCCTGTGATATCACTTCAGTACAAGTGTATTTCAAAATACACAAGGGACGAAAATCTGTGGAGTCCACAATTTTTAAGATAAAAGAAACCCAAAAACGCAGAATCATGGAAAATAACCATATCTACCAGATTGTCGAATCTGAATCAGGTCGGATCAATATTATGGCCAGAAGAAAGAAATTAAATTTTAGTGGCTATTCCCCCTCTCTCTCTGTCGCAAACACTTGTACGTCTCAAATATGTGGTTATACATTATGAAATGTAGCAGCAGATGTAAAAAACATATACAAACAAATTTGGAAACATGTATAAATATTCCAAAAATGGTTTGACTTCATTTTTTTAAATATTATTTTGTGCCCAAAATTAATTTCGTTTCTTTTGCAAACATATAATAAATTGTATAAATCGTAAGCTCATATATGTATGTATGTATGTATATACTGACTGAGTACCGGGTATGAGGTAGGGCCGCGGCCTTTGCCGCGGCTCACAATGTTTCCCCTCGTTTTTATTGAGTTTACGCCTCTCTGGTGTAACCTATCCATCATATGCATACATATGTATGTAAATACATATGTATGTATGTATAAAGAGGGTTTTCATATTCGCATCCTCTGTGGCTCCCATTGCTGCTTTCCCATTTCTGCTGTATTGCACGGTAGCATGCCAAGGCCCCGTCGACAATAATTCCCAATGTTGCGGCCCCCTTTCGTCCCCTCATCTCTTCCGATTCCTTCGTAGCAGTGATGTAGCACGTTAAGGCGAAGGCACGGGGAAAAGGCTAGGGGAAACCATTCCGAAACGGCTGAGGGTCCGCAAGTTATGGAGTTCTGGGGATCTGGGCGAGAGGCCATAAAAAAGCACTTTCAAACGCATCAATTGATAAATGGACAATATAAATTAACCAATTCAATATTAAACTAGAATGCGTACATACATACATATTTCTATTTGTGTGTGTGTTTTGCCACAGAATGACGGCAAAGTGAGAAAACAAAACAACGAACGGACAGACGACCGTTGCAAGACTAAGGAGGACGAGTACGAAGACGAGGAAAAGGACTAGGACAAGGACGTGTCGGCCTGCCAGGTGATACTCGTGACCACCTGCCCATCCCTTTGCTCTGCTCAGCCCTGCTGAATGACGATGACTGGCGGCAGCTCCTTGGATTACGCTTTGTATTCGAAACGCTTTGATGTTACACGACGATGTAGTAAAGCTCGTTAAAATGCTTGTACGCAATCACTAGTGTGGTATGTGCCAAGGATAGTGAATAGTGGCACAATATAGTGATGATACGACGACCAGTGATGCCTCTTTAGTCCGAAAAAAATACAAAACTTCCCCTATGCGGAGAGGAAATGTCTTCGGTTTTATGTGCGATTTCACCTTTTTTAACCTTGTGACCTTCGCTAATGACATATGATCAAGTGTAAAGCGTATATTCAAAAATAATGATTAAATGAAACGACTAATAGCCTATTTACACTACTGCATCATTGTCGAAGCTGCGGAAAAATGATGTCAGCTGCTCGGCCTGCATATGTTAACAAACGCATTAAATTAAAAGAAGAGAGCAGAAATTACCAAAATATTCAGCGATTTATTTTTAGATGTGGAAAACGGTGCATTTGAGAGTTTCACTACGAGCTCAGTGCATCATAAAAGATCTTTGTGGACCCTTGTATGTATATGTGTTACCATTTTGTTGTTTGCAATCAGACCTATTTTAATTTACATTTTCAGTAACACGTTAGCCGCTCAACTTTAAATTGAATTTATTGTTTGATTCGACACAAGCACAAGCAATAATCATTGGCGTCTTCTATCCACATATCTCATATCATCGCGCATATTCCATTGAACGGAAAAATTCAATGATGCAGCCTAGTGTAAAAAGGCTATAAAGTGTATAGCAAATACTGAAAAATCAGTATTTTAGCAATTCCAAAATTGATCAATTGAGCCGGTCAAATTTCATGTGGATGCACATGAATAGTGATTAGAAACTACGATGCATAAATTCATGCATCAGATTTTCAGAAAGGGAGCGTATGAAATACATAGTATGATTAATTTTCATGATTCATGATGAATTGCTGACTGATGGCTCATATCGATAGCTTCTGGCAAAATACCAAACAAAAATCATGAATACTTCGGTTTTATAAAGAATTATTCTAATTTTACGTGACTGTTTTTTGGTCCGAGTCAGATGGCCATTAGGAATGTATCATAGGCGTTTATCAGCACACCTTCAAAACATGATAGATGACGGGCCTGTCGCTCAGTCCAATAAAATTAAAACATGTCATATTTGAGACGTAATATGCCAATCTTTGCATCAAGTAAATCGATGTACATATGTACATTGTACATACACATGATCCCATATAATTTAAACTATATAGAACTTTATAGTATATATAAAGAATATAGTATATTACTATATAGTACTTTATAGATTTTTAATTATACCCGGTACTCGAAAAGTATAGGGGTATATTAGATTTGTGGAGATAACGGATGTGTGTAACGCCCAGAAGGAAGCATTTCCGACCCCATAAGGTATATATATTCTTGATCAGCATCAATAGCCGAGTCGATATAGCCATGTCTGTCAGTCCGTCCGTCCGTTTGTCCGTCCCTCTGTCCGTCCGTCCGTCTTCATTAGCGCCTATATCTCAGAGACAATTAAAGCTAGAGCAACCAAATTTTGTATCCAGTCTCCTGTGTTATCACACTACTCCAAGTGTGTTTCAAAATTTAGCCCCGCCTCCTACCGCCCCCACAAAGGACGTGACAAAGGATGTGGCATACACAGTTTTACAATACAAGAAAACTAAAAACGCAGAATCATAGAGAATGGCCATTTCTATCAGAGTGTTGAATCTGGATCAGATCTGATCATTAATATAGCCACAATGAAGAAAACAACCATTTCAAAAAGTATCGTTCTCTCTCGCTCTCTCAGACGCGTCCCTGTCTGCTTTGCCTATTCGTCCTGGAATCGTCTGTGGAATCCACAATTTTTAAGATAAAAGAAAACCAAAAAAGCAGAATCATGGAAAATGACCGTGTTTACCAGATTGCCGAGTCTTGATCAAGTCGAACTACTATTATAGCCAAATGAAACAAATTAAATTTCAGTGGCTAGGCAACGCCTGCCAAGCGCGAGCCGAATGAACATACGCCCAAATTATCGGTTTGCTCATTGAGCATGAAAAATCTCAGTGAGAGTTAGAGTAATTTAACTCATTGGAGTGAATTTAACTCAACACTGAGCTCGTGTACATATGAATGTTTGATCGGTTGAGACGAATGACACGATTAATCGGCTATTTTTGTGTATGTTCTTTTTGCAATCACGCCAAGCCGTTTTCTGATATGTATTTATGTACATATATACTGACTTAGTACTGGGTATAAAGTAGAGCCGCGGCCTTTGCCACGGCTCACAGCGTTCCCTCTCTTTTGTAGCATGGACAAGCGTCATCATAAAATCCGAATCACCAATCAATTCTAAAGTAATTTGTGTTCGACAGCGGCGTCGTTAATAACTAATACCAACAAGCAGACCTACATACAATATGTGCACACATACAGTTAAAGCTCAGCCTCACGTACAGAGCGTTTGCCACTTCAGAGTTTTTGTGTCTCTGTCTCTCTCTTTTCGGTCAGAAATTCTATAAAATTCCAGGCCGAGAAAATCGAGCTGAAAATTTTGTATGGCGTGGTACATCTTAGTGTTTATATTTTCTTTGGTACGAGAATAGTGTGAGTATTATACAGTATTATATGAATGAATGAGTATTGTACAGTGCCATCGAGTGCATGCGTTTCCAGTTAGCAAAGACATCTGTACATATATATATGTCCATATGTTCCGTAGTATTTCTGTTCCTAGTGTGAGTTCCCTCGGAACCCTCCGGAACCGAAATAATATCGTCGCCATTGAATGCAAATGTACGCGCCGTGGCAGCCACTCAAGCGATGGCTCACAACAAAAAAATGTTAATTGAAGAGCAATGGAACTTGAAAGGACCGCTCGGTTGTCGGGCTATCTGGTTTAGGGTTTTGGGTTTAGGGTTTTCTGGTTTTGTTGGTTTGAGCTGCCGTGTTTCCATTCCAATTCTGATTCCATATCCCTCTTCTTTTCAATTTGCATATTTCCCGTCGCTTTTTGTTTTGTATCCTGTCCTGCTTGCGCCTATGCTGGACCAGGTCTGCGCACCCGTCTGCGGTCGCATAAAATATGTAAATTAACATATTTTATTTGGGTTATGCCATTTTAGTAAATAGGATTTTAATGCGCAACAAAACACGCGTGGCGCTCGCACAGCACGCCGGTACGTGCATTTCAATAAATTAAATCGAAATTCAAAAGCCGAAAAATTGCAATTTCATGAACTTTGCCGTGCCCGGATCAGAGCACTTCATTAGCGCTGATTCTGCGACAGATTACATTACAGAAGCGTGGCACCGAGGGGCGGTAAGTCGCAAGGTTGCGATGGCTGGGGTTGGGTAGGGATGCCCACCGTAGTGCTGTGAGATGAGCCGAGAGCTAATTGCTAAATCAAGCCAAGCAAGTTGGGAGCGTGAGGAAGGCGAAGCGAGTCATTTTGTCGTTCAACCAGGCGCACGGGTGACACAATTAAATTATGTGCTACACGTTACACTTGCTGAGGACCAACCGCCAGATACCTGGATCTCAGTATTCACTGCCCACCGCATTCTTCTTGTTACACCCGGTAATCGAAGAGTATAGGGGTATATTAGATTTGAGTGTAACACCCAGAAGAAGGTGTTTCCGAACCCATAAAGTATATGTGTATTTTTGATCAGCATCAAAAGCAGATTCGATATAGCTATATATGTATGTCTGTCTATCCGTCTGTCTGTCCATCCGTCCCGTTCAGTGCCTAGGTCTCAGAGACTATACGACCTAGAGCAACCAAATTTTGTATTCAGACTTCTGCGATATCACACTACTGCAAGGGTATTTCAAAATTGAAACCCACTCGGAATTCCACAGGAAGTCCCCGCCCAGCCACAAACCGGCTCGCTTTAGCGTGGATTGTCACGCCTAGACCTTTCCATGGACCGCTTTGTCGTCATTGTGAAAAAGGCCTTACCCCGAATCCGAATACTAAAACCAAGTCAAACTCCAGATTCTACACCCCACAGAGATCTCTGCCCACTTCAGGACCGCAGAGTTGATTTTTTTGTCTGCCCCTTGCCGACCTTGCGGCGTATGGTTGTCTTCATTGGATTGGAGTCAACCTATCTTCTCCATGTGCTCCTTGTACTCCTTGTGCTGCTGGTCGCTATCTCCGTCTCCTGTGTACAATTTCCAGCTGGCACGATGCTTAGACAAACCCATTTAGAAGCGGACCCTCTCCTGCCAGCAAGTGAAGTTATTTGTATATATTTAATGAGCTCTCCGGCTGCTGGGACAGGAACAGGAACAGAGACAGAGACAGGTGCCTGCTGCTGCTAGGGCTACAATTAGCAGATATAGTCGGGATTCCGGGAGTCAGTGAACATGCTATCATTTTATTGTTCTGTGGGGGCTTGCCGGACCCGGACCCAGACCCGGACCCGAACCCGCACCACCGTCGCACCCAAGGGCTGGGTCTCCATTAGACCGACTTTCTTGCCCTGCTGTCTGAGGGAAAAATGTGACATCGTACATAGGTAGACCAGGATGCCGAAATTGTGCTGACCACATTAAGAGCCAATCGGCAATCGGCAGCTGTTGCGGCTGCGTCTGCGGAAATCAAGTAATTTCACTACAACGTAAAATCTTATCCAAGATAATGCATGACATACCATTCATCCATCCATTTTTACATACATACAATTTATGTACATGTACATATATACATATGTACATCCATACATGCATATGTATGTCGAGCGGTCGGGGACGTAGACGGGAAAGGAGGTCCTTAATGGTATTGCTCACCTGTAAAAACCCAATAAAAATGCTGGCAAGAATAACACATTACAGCCTGCCTTCCATAACAATGAACCTTTGACTTCTCTCAGCTGCCGGCTGTGTGCCTTTTCGTGTCCTGAAGGACATGTGAAAATGTCAATAAAGGTCTGCCCGGTCGCCTGGCAAGGCAAGGAGGCAAGAAGACCAAAAACAGCACCTGGAATGGCAACGCACTTTCTGCCACTGGTTAGGGCTCGGACTAGGAGAGTAGGTATTGGGATCGGGATTGGGAAGGTGTTCTGCTAAAGTTGCTCTGGCTGCTCCTTTTCCTCTTCTTTTTCTGGTCTGATTGACTTTCGAAGTGACAATATGGATGTGTGTGTTTTTGCTGCTGGAAGGGACGGGTAAAGAAGCAATGTCAGGGATGGTCCTTTCTAGAGACTTTCTTATTTATTACTCTACTCTCTAATTGACAGCAATTTACCGGGTGGCGGCTAAAGAAAGTGTTGGCCGTACTCCCGTAGTGGACACATGCGGCTGGCATGACGGGACACGGCTCGTGCAATAGACCTAATAAAATGCCACTTCGACGACCCCAAGTTCATGTCATCGCGTGTCGGGTATCATTCTCCACTGCCTTCATAGGGTCCGGTGCTTTCTTTGCTGGCATCAACTTACTTCATAATTGACAGCTGATTTTATGAATTTTTTCTTCACCTCGGTTATACAAATTCATGTGAGTCCTCCCTCACCCATTCCCCATCATCTGTACCAAGGCAGCACATAACAACGGAAAAAGTTAAGGCGTCGACAACCAACGGCAACAGCGATTCCCATGAAGCTGTTTCGATAACTACCTCTACATAACTAGCCGCCGACTTTGATATCTATAGCGTTATTTTTCATACATACATAGATTATATGGGTTACATGCTATGTATTTACATAAGTACATACTCGTATGTACTCTCTTTGTAGGAATCCACGATGAAATTTCCATTTTTGTTAACATATGTTTTTTAAATCGATCTTCTACATTTCTACATGTAGATGTATAACTACATATACGAGACGTGAAAGTGTGTGTGAGAGAGAGAGGGAATGAGTAAGCAGGCACTGAATTCCAGATTCGGAAATCCGATAGATACTGTCATTGTCCATGATTCTGCGCTTTTAGTGTTCTCTTATCTTCCAAATGTGCATGCTACAGATTTTCGTCTTTTGTGGAGGCGGAAGGGGGCGGGGCGAAATTTTAAAATACACTTGTAACACTTTGTAATCATAGAAGTCTGAATGTGGTTGCTCTAGCACTTATAGTCTGATATCTAGGCGCTCATGAAGACGGACAGACGGACGGACAGATAGACATGGGTATATCGACTCTATATACTTTATGTGGTAGGAAACGCTTCCTTCTGAGCGTTTCACACATCCACTATCACCACAAATCTAATATACCCCCATACTCTTCTAGAACCAGGTATAAAAATTTTAAATAAATTTCACGCACACTTGCTGAGTATCGAGCATAAAGGCAGACGTCACAACGCTTCTGCTGGTTAAATACATGAACATGTGTATATTCTCCTATATGCATGTATGTGTATGCATTTATGCAAGCGTAAATAAATGCAATTAAACAAAAAACAATTCAATTGGCGATGCAATTGAAGTTACCGAATGAGCCTCAGGGATACCTGAAACTGTAATTGTAAATCATTTTTACATTTTCGAGAAAACCATCTTATAAAACGCATGATTTTTCGGATAAAAACATAACTTATTATACGCCTTAATTTTTCGAGAAAATCATCAGTTATAGTAGCCCTTTTTTTTCAAGAAAATCATCACTTATTATACGCCTTAATTTTTCGAAAAAATCATCAGTTATAGTAGCCTTATTTTTTCAAGAAAATCATCACTTATTATAGTTATAGTAGCCTTATTTTTTCAAGAAAATCATCACTTATAGTATGCCTTATATTTTCGCACTTCTCGATGATCATGTCATCGCCTATGCTTCAGGACATCGCAATGTTAACGTGAGCAGTACATCGTTCCGCACGACATCACTTACATATTTCATCGGGGGTGCTCACGCTCAAATCGATGTGTCATTTGTAAGCGATGGCCCGTACTGCAGGGAATGTACGACAATATACATACATATGTACATATGTATGCGTATATCTATGTATGTACATATATGTACTTTGCGGCACTTCGTGACGGCGCGTAACCTTGAGTAGCTTTGTTTATTCATCGAAAACAGGTATTGAGGTTAGTTACTAATTGATAATCGCATCCCAGTTGAACCACGCCCACTCAATTGTCTGATGATTCGATTCAGCTGTGGGCCTTAAGGCCATGGGCAGGTCCTTTTATGTTGCAATAAAAGATTGACATGCAACAACATCAAGTTAAGAGGAGTGGAGAGGGAAGGAGAGGGGAGAAAGCGAAGAGCAGCAGCAAAAACAACATCATCGACAGAGTCAGAGGCAGGAGCAGCAGGAGAAGCGGCATCGGAATTTAATTTAATGATTTTATTAGGGCTTTCTCTGTATTCGTGGCTGATTTTATGTTATGCCAACTGCGACAACCTGGCTTATTTTATACATACATACATACAAAAATATGAATGTTGATGGAGCCGCTGCTTCCGGTCTGGGCCAGTCGGGCAGGGCATGATGAGGGCCCTGGTGGCATGACAAATGTAAACGGCTCGTAAGCCTATAAATTATATAAATTTCAGGGGCCATTCGTACGTCTACGATTGCTGGCGACAGGCAGTTCGCTGAAGAGCGACCAAAGGATCCACAGCGTAGACACGACGATGTCGAGTCGATGATGATGATGTGGACGATGATTTTGATGACGACTGCCCGCCATCGCCGAATCTCTTCAGTGTCTGGGGCTCTCCCATTCCGTATTCTGTATTCCGTGCTCCTCGTCCCGCCTCAAACTGTTCTTCAAGTTTCGTATACCAATCGAGGACAACAATAACAGCCAGCAAGACGAAAAGGACGAATCAACTCGAAATGACATTTGCAAACATTTTAATGACAAGACAAGATTAATCAATACGGGTCAACATTCCTCCACTTCTCTACCCCTACTCTTTCCAGCCATCACTTTTCTAAGTCTTGTTTTTCTGCTGACAAACAGAAAAACAGGCTCCACACACAAGGGAGGGTGCTAGGAAGAAAAGAGGAGGACGGGGGACATAAAAAATATCAACAAAAACAACAGGAATGTGAAACACGCACGCATATAACATTTCCAAAGGGCAGGAGGTCCCACATGCGAGGCGGGTCGGGGGCTTGGACGATGGTGGGAGGAGGTGCTTCTGGCTCGAACACGTTTTCGGACACGTTGTGCGAGAGTGTCAGAGCTGTGCCCAGAGCTGGGCTGCGCGCAGTCGGCTGGCATTCCGTCGAATCCTTGAGATGAGTGCGTGAGTTCGTGACTGCTGAGAACCCGTACCGGCGACTTAATTCCTGGACTCCTGGACATGTCTCCACCTAATTACCTATTTGATCAGAATTTATGAATATTTTATCTACTTCCATTTTTCTTCTACTGGTTTTTATTCCGCACACACAGACTTTTCGAGTACCAGATATAAATACAGAAGAAGCCGTGCTGCGCTGTATTGTCTGGCTTCTGGCTTCTCTCTCCAGCTTGTAATTGTTAAAGAGCTCGACTTAAACGCTTAAAATAAATTCAAGTGGTATATAGAAACACTCGCTGGAGGCGCAGGGATGGAAGGGAGCAGGCAATGCAGCACAACTTCTACCCAACGCAACCCGTATGCAGTATCCAATATTCCAATGAGGTGGAAACGGGTCGACAATTTACTGACCTGCAAAGAACGATTTAGTCACTTCTAACATGGCAT
The DNA here is from genome assembly GCA_037356375.1 of Drosophila affinis. Classification (NCBI taxonomy): domain Eukaryota; kingdom Metazoa; phylum Arthropoda; class Insecta; order Diptera; family Drosophilidae; genus Drosophila; species Drosophila affinis. The sequence continues at coordinate 23,310,255 of CM074802.1, read as the reverse complement.
ACGGCTAGCAGCAGGCTAGAAGCAGATTCACCGGAGCATTAGGCGGTATGGAAAGGGAGAGGGGAAAGGGCAGGAAGGACCAACCCATTGGAAGAATCTGTATGTTGCGTTAACCCACCAGGTCCCAAACCCTTTTCCCTACAATACACTTCATGTTCACGATTTTCTTCGACATCCTATCGCCTCTCTTTCCAAACTATTCCGCCCTGATTAGGGTCTAAGCCCAGATTACGTTACATTGTTCCCGATGTCTCCCTGCAAAAATGGGAACAGTCGAGCAACGTTTCGATCTCTTTCACGATAATTAATAATGTATCACTCGATGAACCACGCCGCTCTTTCTTCCCCTTTCTTTTTGCATTCCCCCGCAAGCCAAAACAAAGGTCATTTAGAGCCCATTCATCAGCGGTCTTCCCTTCCCTTCCCAGGCAAGAATTCGGCATAACAACAACTACAGCTACTCGTACAAGTCGTTGCTGGCCAACTACTGACTTATGCACTTCAGAATGGGGTTGTAATGAACGGGCTACAGCTATTACAGCTATGGGCCAACCGGCGAGGGAGCGAAATTGTCCAAAACAGAGAAAAGTTAAAGCAGAAGCCAAAATGCAAACAAAGCTAAGAAAAGAATAAAAATAAAAAAAAAGGAAGAACAAAAATATTTTTTTTTTTTTTTGGTAAAGGTGGTTTTTTGGTGTCAATTCAATTAAGATTTGTTTCCTATCAAAATAAAGATCAGTTTGATTGTATAAAAAGCTGTTTATTTTGCATTTCGGCGAGAAAAGCGGACAGCACCCTCCCGATAACGTGAGCACAAATTCTTGAAAATTCCAAATGTAAATCGGAAAGTATTTTGGCGAAAGTGAAAACCAGAGCCAGCCATAATAAAGCACTCTAAATTAGTTGTTGTTCTGTAGTCCAACCACCTCCCCAGTCCCCACGCTCCATCCGCAACTTGGCCTCCAATCTTACTCTTACTCTTACTCTTTCGAAAAACCCAACCCCTTGAGAGCGCTCGTCATTCGCGTTTTCGTTTTCTTTGCCTTTTCAGTGGTCGTCGCTGATGATGACGCATGTTCTTAGCCTAGTCAAGGACAAGAGCGCGAATAACAAAAGTTGAGTTGAAGTTGAGGGCAATGAAAACTGTCAGTTAATGGAACATTTCTGCTATCTTCGTCCCTTGGCTTCCACTTGTTATCCGGTGTCCATTCATTCGGTTCAGACGAGAGATTCAAAGTGAACCAAGGAGAAAAATGCGGAACATTCGCGTGACCTGCACTTCGTCATCTTGATCTTTTTCGCTCTCTTCGAACCCTGTCCGTTCCGTTCCGTTTCGTCCTGACCATACCACAGCCCCAGAGAACAAATACCTTACGAAGAGGGCGCACAGAAATATGAAAAATAAAATAGTTTTCTATTATACGTTGGTCGTCGTAAAAAGACGACATATGTATGTACATATATACATATATGTAGCTCAAACCATCCGTGACCGTTTTGACTCGATACAATTCTCTCACCTGGTATTCCGTTTTGATTCGAGTACGAGTACTTATGTATGTATATATAAATATGTATGTATGTATATAGATAAACAATCAATCTATGTTTTCAATCTTAAACAAAATGCATATTCCTGTTACGAATCTGCCTTTTCGGTTTTGTCGTATCTTTAAAATTGTAGATGCCACCGATTTCCGCACTATATCGAATACCCTTAGATACATACATATGTACATATGAACATACCTATACATTTTGAATACCGGATATAAAAAAGAAAGACTCCCGATGGAAAAAGTGCTCTGAAGATTGGTTTTAGCGGATACACAAGAGTCTCGAACATCATGGAGAACATTTCGAAATGCAATAAATTCAGTTTGAATGCTGTTTTGTAGGTTATTCATTAGTAAAAAGACAGCCTACATCTAGAGATCTTCGACCAAACATTTTAGCCAGGATATTGGAAAAAGCCCCTCATAAAGTTTTGAAATAGTTCTCTTGGCGTAGCACAAATCCGGACAAAATCTATATAAGGGTATACACGGTGTATGCGACAAATGAAACGAAAGGGAACGTTGTGAGCCGCGGCAAAGGCCGCGGCTCTACCTTATACCCGGTACTCAGTCAGTATATACATACATACATTTATGAGCCTACGATTTATGAAATTTATTATATGTTCTCAAAAGGGACGAAAATAATATTTAAATAAAACAAATGAATTTTTTGAAATTTGTATACATGTTTCCATTTTTGTTTACATATGCTATATCTGCGCCTACATTTCTACATGACATGTATAACTACATATTTGAGACGTACAAGTGGTGTTTACGACAGGGAGAGAGAGGGCATGAGTCAGCGCTTGGCAGGCGTTGCGTAGCCACTGAAATTTAATTTGTTTCTTCTGGCCATAATTTTGATCCGATCTGATCCAGATTCGGTAATCTGGTAGATATGGTAATTGCCCATGATTCTACGTTTTTGGTTTTCATTTATCTTAAAAGGGCGGAAGAGGGCGTGGCAAAATTTTAAAACAAACTCGTGCTAGTTTGGTATCACAGGAGCTTGGATAGAAAGTTTGGTTGCTCTAGTTCTTATAGTCTCTGAGAACTAGGCGTCAAAAAATACAAATGGGCAAAGCGGATGGGGAGGCGTGTGAGAGAGAGCGAGAGGGAATGATGACTTTCGAAATGGTTTTCTTCATTGTAGCTACAATAATGATCCGATCTGATCCAGATTCAACACTCTGATAGAAATGGTTTTTCTCTATGATTCTGCGTATTTAGTTTTCTTGCATCTTAAAAATTTTGTGTGGCACAGACTTTCGTCCTTTGTGGGGGCGGAAAGGGGCGGGGTGAAATTTTGAAATACACTTTGAGTAGTGTGATAACACAGGAAACCGAATACAAAACTTGGTTACTCTAGCTATAATAGTCTATGAGATATAGATGCAAATGAAGACGGACAGACGGACGGACGGACAGACATGGCTATATGACAGACAGACATGGCTATATAGACTCGGCTATTGATCCTAATCAAGAATATATATACTTTATGGGGTCGGAAACGCTTCCTTCTGGGCGTTACACACAACCGTTATCCCCCCAAATCTAATATACCCCTATACTCTTCGAGTACCGGGTATAAAAAGGCTCGCCATTGATATTAGAAAAAGCTCGTAAAAGATATTAGAAAAGGCCCGCAAACGATCCGTTTTCGAGCTATCAAAAATGAAACTTTAACTTCCACAAACTGAGCGACCAGAGATTCATTTTTTTATCTTTTTCGGATACAAATACGATAGTTTTACACGATTGAGTTTCGCGTAACTCTCGTTTGCGATATCGTTTACGAACTTTTGGTCCACTGGGATATTTCACAATGAGTCCAAAAGCCTATCAACACATTCATGTATGTACATGCATCCATAGTATGTACATACAAATTTATATATACGACTACGTTCAAAATAATAGTAGTGCCACTATGGGCTTTTCATTGTCTACCAGCAACTAGCACAGTATTGCTGTACTAGAAAATATATGTACATAGTTGTTTTTTTAGTTTTGCATTTTGCGTCATGTTTTGAGCATTTTCCGTAAACATCACCATTTCGATGCGTTCAAAATAATAGTAGGGGAAGGTAGGCAGTTGTGGACATAGATTTGTTTTTCAATCATATATTACCTGGGGCATATTATGCAGACATATGCATATCAATGGAAAGCTAGAAACCTCAGCTAACTAGTTTTGAAAGAATTACATTGATATCTTCCATTGAAAAAATGGTCATTTTTGCGATATATTTTTTTGGTGGGTGGTTGTGGACACCTTTGTAAAATGAGCTTAAATATAGAAAGTATGAAGGTAAACGCAATGAAATTAATCAATAATGAAAGTTTATTAATTTTAAAGGCCATCAATGGCAAAAAGAATAACGAGAGAGGGCATCATTCCACGTCAGAAGCACAATTCGCGCATGTGAAGTAGCTGGCACGCATGTCAGCACACTTGGCATTTGTCAGCGCATTAAAATCAATTCCCGTTAAATCGGACGATTTTTTTGAATTTTTCTTCGACGACATGACTAAAAACATCGAAAAAATGCATAAAACAGTATTAAAATAATTTATATTGACATCAACGACAATATTTCACGATTTGCCAAAAAAAAAAATTGGGTGTCCACAACTCCCGTCATTCACGTCCACAACTCCCTTGAGCAGCCATTTTGAAATCATATGAAAAAAATTTTTGCTGTGTAGATTGTGTCCGAATCTATCTATTGAATCTCAAAGAAAACTAAATTTTGCGTAAAAAAATCCATTGCACTCACCTTCTCACTTAACACACTTCACACTGTGACACTTTAAAAAACGTTCAAAGAAACTTTTGTGATTTTTTTCGAGGTAAAACAAAAAATTTGTTTGCAGCACAAAGCAGACGCGTCTGTTCACTTTGGTATTTGGCACAAAAACATCTTGCTTCTAAGGCGCACACATGACATTCGTCAGATCTGTCAAATCTGCTCTGTGTCAAAACACAACTACCGACTGTCCATAACTACCTACTTTACCCTAGTGTTACGGCCTGTATCCAGCACTGCAGAAAATTAGAGACAGGAATCTGCTCTTTATTTCGCTTGTGTGGAACGTAGCTAAAAAAGTGTGACCATGAACCTAAAACGTGCTTGGTCACTCTTTAGATTCAGCTTTGATTTGTAAACAGCGCCAATTTTGAATTTTCAAATTAAAGGCCTGTATCCAGCACTTCGGAAAATTTACTGAAAGGAAACTGCTCATTATTTCGGATGTGTGGAACTCAGCTAATGTAATGTGACCAAAAACCTAAAAAGTGATTTGCCACTCTCATGAATCAGTTGTGTTTTGTAAACAGCGCCAATTTTGAAAATTAAACTAAAATTAAAAAAAAGAAAAGGAAGAAAAGTAATTCTGACCATGAAGTGATTGTGTTGGTAGCGGCACATATTGCTGTAAGAAGAAGTACAGCACAGTTGAAGGCGCCAAAATGTCAAAATTATCAAAATGCTCCATTTCCGTGATCCGCTAAAGACATGGTACTGCCTCAACTGCTTTTATTAAAGCAACCCTCTCCTCACTTTAAACATTTGCATATCTCTTTTTGGTTTTGCGCACAAATTTTACCCCACTGTTCACTTTGACTTCAGTAATAATATGCACATATATTTTCCTGGCACCCCTATCAGCTGTTCTCACAGTCCACATTCGTATGGATATCGATACTATCGATAAAAACTCGTGGATCCCGCTTACGTTGCTGGATACTGACTCCAGGAAAACACAAACGAAAAATTACTGGCCCAGTTTTTTTGATATGAAGTTTGGCAGTAATTGGCTGGCGAAAATCCTCTAGCCGGACAAGGGTAATGCATTGTCGCTTGCTCCGTCCGAGGCAATGCAGTGTCTAGCTAAGGCAATGGCCCAGCGTCTTCTCGACCTCGAGTCGGGGGAGCGGGGTCAGGGCCATGGCTAGAGGTGCCTGGCGGGTAGGCCTAAAACGCTAGGGGGTGGTTCCCCCGAAAAACATCAGCCGTATGGACCTTCGGGCCAATTATGGAGCGGAAGGAAGAGAAAACACGGGTTGGGATGTCAACCCAAACGTCGGTGGGAAGCGTGGCTGCTACCACCGGCGGGCACGGGGAGGAGCAATCCTCTCTGCGTGTCGCCAGTGGCCACACCTCGGGCGTGACGGGAGCAGGTCACGTCAGTTGCAACACTACTGCCACAACCCCCCGCTGTAGGATGAGCCGCGCAGGTGCCGTCGTCGAGGCAGACTCGGACCTGGAGAGCGTGATGTCCATCAGCAAAACAGAGGAGGACAGCCTTCTCCGCTCGCCTGAACCAGGTACCAGCTCCCTGCGCAGGGAAGGGCCGAAGCGTTCGAGGGAGGGGATGAAGGCCAAAGCCCAATACAAGGCGGCCCTCAAGATAGTAGGCAGGCTCCAAGGCAAGGCGGATATCTTCCAGGAGGAGAAATCCAAGCTAGCTTGGGCCGAGCTGAAGGTAGAGGAGGGCCGTAAGTACTACGCGCAGGTGCCACAGATGAAGGCATCGACGAGCCAGCACGCCAACAAGGTGGAAGAGTTGCTGGCTACCAAAAGGCAGCGCTCGACCGACAGTGCCGTCACTCCGGCGAGCAAGCGGAAGCGTGGACCCAAGAGAGCGGAACCTCCACCTAAACCGGCAAAGCAAGGGTCAGGCGAGAAAATCAGCGATGTGTCCAAGAGACACCTGATTGTAGCACTCATCGACAGACGTGATGAGAATGGGAAGATAACAGCGGCGCAGTGGAAAATGGTTCACGCGCGGCTGGTAGAATCCCTGTTTACAAGGATGGATGAGAACCCAACAGCTCCCATGCCCACCTTCGATGGTGCTGGGTGGCCAAATGGGGTCAAAATCCTGAAATGTAAGGACGACCCGACGCTGAAGTGGCTGACGCAAACGGTCTGCCAACTGGAAGCGATGTGGGAGGGGGCCAAGCTGGAGGTGGTGGACAGGGAGCTAATCCCGTCCATACCAAAGGCGAAGGTGCTCTTCCCCATCGCAGTCCAAGGGGACCGCGCGCTGAAGCTCCTTCAGCGACAAAACCCCGAGATACCGACCGCTGACTGGAAGGTATTGCATGCTGGTAGCCCATTACCCAACGAGGGGGGCCAGCATGTGATCCTCCAGATCAACAAAGCAGCGGAGGATCACTTTACCCCAAGTACGGGAAAATGGCGTGGGGTATGGGGAGCGTGTACCTGCGCCTCAAAAAGCGTCAGCCCAGCGACAAGGACGCACACACCCTGCAGGCAGGCGAAGTGGAGAAGGACCTCGGTCTGGATACCATCGTAGAGGCCGCCCAGGGTATGGCGTTGGACGACAAGCTCGAAGAAGAGGACGGTGACCTGACCGTAGTAGTCAACCCGTCGTATGCAGGGGAGCCAGCTGCTCATGAAACTGAGTGTGCTGCAGCTCAACTTGCATAAGAGCAAGACAGCATCAGCGGAGCTCCACACTGCCATGGAGCAAGGGCCCGCTGACATAGCTTTGGTCCAGGAGCCCTGGATTGCTTCAGGCAACTCGGTGGCCGGGCTAAAGCTCTCGCAAATTACAACTCACTTTACCCAAGATAGGTAAGCAGGAATAGAACTGCCGTACTAGTACGGAAAGGAATCCACGCTTACCTTATGTCTCATTACAGTACAGACGACCTGACAGTAGTTATGCTGGAAAGTGAGGAGATGCGCCTTCTGGTAGCCTCCTGCTACATGGCACATGACAGGTCCGCACCGCCAGAAGAACTAAGGAGTCTGGTGGAAGAAGCCGACTCCAAAGACTACCAACTGATCGTTGGCACAGATGCTAATGCCCACCACAGTGTGTGGGGAAGCCCTGATATTAACGACCGAGGTGAGTCACTCCTAGACTTTATACTAACAAATAACATAGATGTAGCAAACGTGGGGGAGGAATACACCTACGTGGGTCCCACCTCGTCAAACGTGCTAGATCTAACTCTCGCAACGGGAAAGAGTACCAACATATCTGGATGGAAAGTCCTCGAAAGACCTTCCTTCTCAGACCACAGGTACATTCAATTCAAGTGCGAATTTGAATACACTCCGAAAGTGGTAGTCTATAGAAACCCCCGGAACACAAACTGGGAGAAGTTTAGGAAGACAGTCACCTCGAAACTCGCGAGCCCGGGCTCAGTGAAATCCGCGGAGGATATAGAGAAGTCCTTAGAGACCCTATCTACGGAACTGCTAGAGGCATACCACACAGCATGCCCACCATCTAGAACAAGGAAGAAGTCCAAAATACTCTGGTGGAATCGAGACCTCTCTCTGCAAAGAAACAACCTCATGGAATTTTTCAAGCTCGCTAAACTAGCGAACGACGAGAACATCAATGAGGAATACAAGACCCTATTAAGGGAATACAAGAAGGAGATACGTAAGGCACGGCGTAGCTCATGGAGAAACTACTGCTCCAGCATTGAGAAAGTGTCAGAAACGGCTAGGCTGAGGAAGCTGCTGTCAAAGCAACCCACAGTACAAAACCAACTCAAACTAGACAACGGACAGTGGTCGGAGGGCAGCAAAGAAGCCCTAACGGCACTAATGGAGGCCCACTTCCCAGGGTGCACCGAGGTCACCGATGCCGAAACGCATCAGGACCTAGCAACTGAGGAACAAACACCCCCAACAGATCTGATAACCCCAAAGAAAATTCAATGGGCTATAGATTCCTTTACGGGTATAAAGGCACCTGGACTGGACGGAATATTCCCAGCCATGCTGCAAGTGACCAAAGAGGTTATCACCCCATGGCTTCTCGCGATATACGCAGCATGCCTAAGAACAGGCTATATCCCGATCCAATGGAGAACCTCTAGAGTTGTCTTCCCCCCAAAAGCAGGAAAGTGCAGCCATGTGAGTTCCAAGGATTGCAGACCAATAAGCCTAACCTCTTTCCTACTGAAAACATTCGAAAAGCTGCTGGATCTACATATTAGAACTAAAGTAAGCGGACTAATGTCCACCAACCAACACGCCTACACCAAGGGAAAATCGGTGGAAACAGCACTGCACTCGCTAGTAGCTACCGTCGAGAAGGCCCTCAACACTAAGAAATATGCACTTGGAGTATTCGTAGACATATCCGGAGCATTCAATAACGTCGCTACAGAAGCAATAATGGACTGCCTAGAAGCTACCAGCACCCACCCGTCAATCAACCTCTGGATAAAGAACCTTCTAGGTTGTAGACGGGTGCAATCAGAGTGGGGCACCGCCTCCATGGTCAGAGGTGCACACAGGGGCACACCCCAGGGTGGAGTCCTGTCACCCCTGCTATGGAACCTGGTGGTCGACAACCTCATCAAGAGATTCGAAAGGAAGGCACCAAAAATAACAGCTTATGCAGACGACATAAGCGTACTTATTACGGGTGTATGTCCATCGACTCTCAGCTCCATAATGGAACGAACTCTCAGGGAGATATGTGAGTGGGCAGATGGAGTAGGACTCAGTATCAACGCGGACAAAACGGACCTCATCCTCTTCACCAAGAGATACAAGGTACCAACATGGGTCCCCCCGAAAATCAACCAAACAAGGCTAACCCCTAAAGCACAGGTCAAATACCTCGGCATAGTACTGGACAGCAAGCTGGCATGGAGACCCAATGTAGTAGAGCGGGTAAAAAAGGCCACCATTGCACTTTATGCATTTAAGAAGATGCTTAGTAGCACATGGGGCCTGTCGCCCGCTCTGATGCATTGGATCTACATCTCGGTAGTGCGACCAACTCTGCTGTATGGAGTCCTAGTGTGGTGGAAAGCCACTGAAAAGAAGACGTACCGCAAGCTAATGGAACGAACCCAGCGGCAGGCTTTGCTCTGCATAACAGGAGCGCTGAGGTCAACGCCAACCAAAGCACTCGAAACAATACTCGGGAATCGACCCCCTCGACATCTACACTAGGCTGATTGCAGGTAAGGCAGCTCAGCGCTTGATTGCGTCGGGGAACATGTCTCCAACATGTCGCCAACCAAAGCACTCGAAACTATACTCTGAATCGACCCCATCGACATCTACGCTAGGCTGACTGCAAGCAAGGCGGCACAGCGCTTAATTGCGTCGGGGAACATGTCTCCCCAAAGATTCGGGCATAGTTCAATTGGAATGGACATGATCAGTTCAACCGACTACATGATCCCCCAAACGTGCCTTGAAGTAAAAACAAACCTCCTCATGGGACCCGAAGACTGGAAAGCGGGACGGGACCAGACTCAACACATCAACATATACACTGACGGCTCCAAGATGAAGGAAGGAGTAGGAGCAGGCCTATACTGTACAAACCCTGAAATAAGGGCGTCGTATAAGCTACCCGACCGATGCAGCATATTCCAGGCGGAAGTCTTCGCCATCAAGAAGGCAGCAGAGGTCGCTCAGCTCACAGAGCGACCACACAATACGGTTAACATATTCGTTGACAGCCAGGCAGCGATAAAATGCATGCAGTCGTCCGCGGTCAGTTCTAAAAGTGTCCTGGCAAGCAGGGAGGCACTAGAATCACTAAGCACGACTAAGTCAGTAGAGATCTATTGGGTTCCCAGTCACCAGGGCATCGAAGGAAACGAAGGGGCGGACGTTCTGGCTAAGGAAGGCGTCGGGCTGGCAAACGATATGACAGAAAGCGTGCCGGTCTCCCTAAGGACGCTACAAAGCGACCTGGAGAAGCAGGCCAAAATAAGGACAAATAGCAGGTGGAAGAACACCACCACCTGCAGTATCTCGAAAATCATGTGCAAGAAACGCAATGATAATCTCAGCCACTATCTGCTGCATCTTCCACGGAAGGATTGCAGACTGCTAGTGGGCATACTAACAGGCCACTGCCTGGCTGCGTCGCATGCAACCAGGCTGAACATCACTAACAGTGACATCTGCAGGAAATGCAATGAGCCCGGGGCTGTCGAAACCCTGGAGCATCTCATCTGCCGGTGTCCGGCTCTCTTAAGGGCAAGGAGAATGTACCTGGGCGCACCGATGCTGGCATCACTGGAGGATGCCTCCAAGAGGTCGCCAGGGAAACTGCTTGCCTTTGCGAAAAACACCTCGATTCTGGGGGACTTCGGAACCTAAGGTCCACACAAAGATCCGGATCACTAAGGGCCTTTTTGGCCTATGAGAGGCCCCCTAGAGGGCCGTCCGGGACAACCTAACCTAACCTTGGCAGTAATTTTTAGTTTCCGCAGTGCTGGATACCCAGCTTAAATTAAAACGAAGAAGAATTTTGTGAGCCGCGGCAAAGGCCGCGGCTCTGCCTTATGCCCGGTACTCATTCAGTATACACATATATTTATGAGCTTACGATTTATGCAATTTATTATATGTTCGCAAAAGGAACGAATTAAATTTTGGGACAAAAATAATATTTTAAATGAAGTCAAACCATTTTAGGAATTTTTATACATGTTTCCATTTTTGTTTACATATGCTTCTACATTTCTACATGTTTATGTATAACTACATATTCGAGACGTACAAGGGTTTGCGAGAGAGAGAGAGGGAATGAGTAAGCGCTTGGCAGGCGTTGCGTAACCACTGAAATTTAATTTGTTTCATCTGGCCATAATATTGATCCGATCTGATCCAGATTCGGTAACCTGGTAGATATGGTAATTTTTCGTGATTCTTCGTTTTTGGTTTTCATTTATCTTAAAAATTGTGGATTCCACAGATTTTCGTCTTTTGTGGGGGCGGAAGGGGGCGTGGCAAAATTTTAAAACAAACTTGTGCTGGTCCGGTATCACAGGAGCTTGGATAGAAAGTTTGGTTGCTCTAGCTCTTATAGTCTCTGAGAACTAGGCGTCAAAAAATACGAATGGGTAAAGCAGACGGGGTCGAGTGTGAGAGAGAGCGAGAGGGAACGATGACTTTTGAAATGCTTTTCTTCATTGTAGCTATAATAATGATCCGATCTGATCCAGATTTAACACTTTGATAGAAATGGTCTTTCTCTATGATTCTGCGTATTTAGTTTTCTTGCATCTTAAAAATTGTGTGTGCCACAGACTTTCGTCCTTTGTGCGGGCGGAAAGGGGCGGCGCGAAAATGTACAACACATTTGGAGTAGTGTGATCACACAGGAGACTGGATACAAAATTTGGTTTCTCTAGCTCTTATAGTCTTTGAGATCTTGGCTTAAATGAAGACGGACGGACAGACGGACGGACAGACGGACGGAGAGACAGTCATGGCTATATCGATTTGGCTATTGATGCTGATCAAGAATATATATACTTTATGGGATCGGAAACGCTTCCTTCTGGGCGCTACACACAATCGTTATCACCACAAATCTAATATTCCCCTAATACTCTTCGAGTACCGGGTATAAAAAGGAAAAATCTAACGATTAAGTCGTTGTGTTGGTGACGGCGCATATTGTTGCCAAAAAATAGGAGAAAGAAGTACAGCGGAGACAGAGGAGCCCAAATGTCAAAATGATTATTTTCCGTTATTCGCCAAAGATATGGCTTCAACTGCTTTTATTAAAGCAATCTTCTCCTCACGTTACAAATTTCCATCTCTCTTCTTCCACTTTTACTTCAGTAATCATAGGCAGACATATATTCCTGGCCTGTATATAAACTTTCCTCTCAATCCATAATCATGTCGATGGACAACTATCGATAGGAATCTGTGGATTTCGTTTAGATTACTGAGGCCAGGAAAACACAAACGAAAAGTTTGGGTGAACTCAAATGAAAAGTAATATGTCGAGGAGAAATATATTCAGTTATTATTGTCAAAAAGCAATAAAAAACGAACCGGAAAGTAAAACCGGCGTTAAAGAAATCGAAGGCTACTCAACGAAAGGCTTTTTTCACTGGCTTGTCCGCTAGAAACCATAATGGAAACTGTCAGCAAATTCGCACATCGCACATCGGGACTTCAATGGTATTTGATGACCGGACCACAAAAATGCTGAAATAATTTGTGTCCCAACTCCATTTTTTAATTTCAGCGTGTTTTTGGAATTTTTTTTTCCCCAGCAAAAAGAAAATTCAATATCAGGACCCGATCTAGCGGTGGCGCAGGAGTGGGATGAGTGGGAGTAGAGGTAGGGGTGTTTAATTATCCACTCGAAAGCAGAACCCGTGCTCGTGGCCGTGCCCCTTGGGCTTTTTTGCCTTTTTTCCACAGTCCTTACCGTAGGGTATATCAAAAAAGCACTGCGTGGCGATCCATCCATCTACCGCCATTTGATACGGCAGGACCTTTCAATTAGAGCTCATTAATGTGGTCATATGGTGGTAGTGGCAAGAGGCAAGTGCCAAGTGGGAAGTGGTAAGAGGTAGTGGATGAAGAGAGGTTGATGATGGGTAGGTCCGGGGAATCATTGTTTAGTATTGGCAGGTGCACGGAGAAGGAGGGAGAGAGAAAGAAAAAGACAGAGAGAGAAAAAAAGAGAGAGGAAGACCGAAAGAGGGGTGGGGAGCTCAGCTTGTGTGCAGTCGTGTGCATTGGCTATTGAAATTGCTTTTTAATGTTGGCCTTTCCCACTTGCCACAACGCCACCATTCAGTTCAAATTAAATCAACAACGAATCCAGTGTATCTTTGTGTTTCCGTATATTCTGAATCTGCATCTGTATCGGTCTCTGTGTTCTTGTGTTTTTTTACACCCGGTACTCGAAGGGTATAGGGGTATATGTATTAGATGTGATGTGGTGATAGTGGATATGTCCGTCCGTCTGTCCGTCCGTCTATCAGTCTTCATGGGCGCCTAGATATCAGACACAATTAAAGCTAGAAAAACCAAATTTCGTATTCAGTCTCCTCTGTTATTACACTGCTACAAGTCTGAACTCTAACTTAGTTATTTGTAATCGGGGAAATTATCCATTCATCACAAAATGACATTTTATGACATTCATCATAAAAAACCGACAGGAGGTTATTGACCTCACTCTAGTATCTCACAAATTGTCAGACAAAGTAAACGGTTGGGAAGTCCTAGAGGACCATTCCTTCTCTGACCACAGGTCCATCGAGACGATACTATCCCTCGAGAACCCAAAGCCCGCCTAATATATCAACCCCAGGAAAGCGAATTGTGAAAAATATAGCTCAGCCATGGAGAAATTACTCCCCAGCACAGCTCCAGCACAAACGGACACTCAATATGACTTAGATCGTCCAGTGAACAGGTTTACAGAAGCATGCACAAGGCCTTCACGGCAGCTTGCCTTCCACACAAGACCAAGGGTGAAAAGAAACCCCCCTTGTGGTCGAAACAAATGGATATCCTACGTAAATACTGCAGGACTGCAGAAAAAAGCGCTAACGAAGAGAATCATTGGGCAGACTAAAAAGTCAGTCTTGCCCTATACAAAAAAGAAACCCAGGAAAGCAAAATGGGGCTCTTTGCAAAAACTCTGCTCGGAAATTTAGGAGACGTCAGAAGCCGCAAGGCTGCGCAAGGAATACTCTCCAATAGCCTTTAACAACGTCGTTCCGGGTACCATTACGGAAGCGCTGACTGACCTGGGAGTGGATGGTCCCTTGGTGATGCTCATCGATCAATTGCTCACATGCAGGACGGTGACGCGGATGACGTCGCAATTATATTTTCGGGAAAATACCCTCCAAACACTCAGCGACCTAATGAGGGCAAAGCTCGCGAGACTGTCAGAATGGACAAAATCCAGCGGACTGAAGTAAATCCCTCCAAAACGGAACTCGTGTTATTCACAAATAAATATAAGATTCCACCCCTTAACCCTCCAATACCAAATGGATGCAGGCTCCCTTCAGCGACAGCGACAGTGCCAGTTACTCAGGGTTTGTAATTGAAAAGAAGCTTAGCTCCAACCTGAACATAAAAGACAGAAAGAAGAAGGCTACAATAGCCCTCTACACATGCAAAAAAGCTATTGGCTTAAAGTAGGGCATGAACCCAAGCATATTCTAATAGATATATCTAGCGATAGTAGGACCAATACAACTCAATGGAGCTACAGTGTGGTGGCCGGCCCTATCAAAAGGATCAAACACCAAACAACTGGGCAAGGTTAAGCGAACCGCAGCCCTATGCATTAGTGGAGCTCTACGCACCACTCCAAATGATGCACTAAACGCCATTCAATGGACATCACAGCTGGGCCACTCATCGATACTAAACAGCAGTACAGTTCCCACGAAAACGGACTACGGCGTCGCAAGGGAACACACAGACACCTCCGTCATATAATCATCCCTAACAAAGACGAATGGCTCGAGGGACCACCTTATGGCCTAGACAGGGCCATAAGCATCTCCACAGATGGATCGAAGCTGGAAAACAAGGTCGGAGGTGGAACCTACTCCGAACAGTTAGACATACGGCACTCCTTCAGGCTCTCAGATCACTGTAGCGTCTTCCAAGTGGAAGTCATTGCGATCATGGAAGCACTGAACTTCCTGCAAAAAGCTCCCGCCATGGTAACTCGGGTAAACATTTATAGCAACAGCCAAGCTGCGATCAAGTCGCTTCATGCGATTTCCTCGAACTCGGCCACAGTGGCAAATTGTCGCAAATCTCTTCACGAGATGTCGCAGCAGGCGACAGCATTTGTTTTCAGCCTCATTTGGGTCCCGGGCCACCGAAAGGCATCAAAGGCAACTGCATATTAGACGAGCTGGCCAGATCTGGCACTACAATACCCCTTCTCCAAGGCAAGAAGGATATTTGTATGCCAATGGCCACCTCTAGGCTTATAATAAAAGAGCTATATAAGCGACTAGCAGACAAATCAGCACCACAATGTCGTATACCTCAGCAAACATGGCCGAACAAAGACAAAAAACGCACCTCAGAGCTATGCAAGCTCGTTAGAAGAAGATGGAGCGCAGTCATCCGTTCCCTCACGGGACATTGGCTAATGTGCTATCAAGGAAATAGGCTGGGCGCCCGATACTATGACGAAGCTGCAGAGACGAGGAAGAGACGGTGTAACACCTGTTCTGCTGTCCGGCTCGAAGCAGAAGAAGGCTACAATACGTCAGCATGCCCCATGGTCCAGACATTTCGAAAATGTCCAACATATGTATGTCCTAGAAATATAGCAAACATCATAAGAACATCCGAATGGGATAACTGTTGACTTTTTTAGGTCTCACGAAATGGAAGAGGGGAAGATCACATGCGGTACCACAACGGGCCGAAACCGGACTAAGTGGGACGGGCTTCTAGGGAGCTTGGCAGCCGCCTTAACCTAACCTAACTTGCCTTCAGGCGCTATAAAGTCGTTCATTAAGCCTTCGGATATGTGTGTTGTGTTTTAAGAAGGTTGATTTTTTCTCCTTGAATATTGCCCTATTTCAGATCGATTGGTCATTCCTAGATTTCCAGAAAGTTGAGTCTGTCACTAATGCATTCTATAGTACTATTTTTTCCATCTTTCCCACGTATGTTCCTTTAGTCATCCCCTCCAGAAATCTTTCTGGTCCTATCTAGTTCACCCCAAGATTAATAAATTGTAGAAAATTGAGAAATTGTAAAACCCGCATGTTCAAGAAATGGAAAAAATCAGGTTTGCAGTCCTATTTTAGTAAGTACTCAATTGCAAATTCAAAATACATTGTGCTACAATAAATATTTGAGCAAATGCAAGCTAAACTTTAAACGCGATCCTAAACAATTATTCAGGTTTGTTAGCTCTGAACGTAAATCTTCTCAATTTCCTTCATCTCTACACTTAAATGGTAATTATGCTGATTACGATGTTGATATTGCTGACCTATTCGCTTCCTATTTCCAACGTTGCTACTCTGTCCCTTCCATGAACCTTACCTCTATCCTAGTCTCATCAAACGACTTTGGTAGCAGGTACGCATATCCTATCCCTTTAAATAGTTCTAGTTGTATCTGTCGCCCCTTCATCGACTATGATGGTCTCTTAACCAATTTAAAGTTGTGCAAGTTTTCGTTCTCCCCTGGGCCAGACTCGGTTCCGAGCGTTGTTCTTAAACTATATGCAGAATCTCTTTGCGAGCCCTTGCGTCTTTGCGTCTGGAAAGAATTCTATATAATTCCCTTTAAAAAACTAAAACTACCGCTGTATTACCAATTTATCTTCCATTCCTAAACTCTTCGAAAAAATCATCACTTCTTAGCTGCAACATTTTTGTAGTTCTGTATTCTCTGAATCTCAGCATGGATTCGTAAAACGTCGCTCAGTGTCTACCAACCTTCTGGAATTTTCGGCATTTCTAACTGCTGGACTTGCTAAACAGTTTCAAACGGATGTCGTTTATACTGACTTTAGTAAAGCCTTCGACTCCGTCAATGACAATCGTCTTTTCCATAAACTAGGGTTCCATAAACTTCCATAAACCTAGGGTTTCCGACTAGGCTTCTATACTGGACTAATTCTTACCTTTTTAATCGTTCTCAACGTGTCTGTTTTAACTCCACTCTCTCTAAGCCTGCTATAGTCTCATCGGGGGTGCCTCAAGGTAGCCATCTGGATCCCTTGTTATTTAACCTATTTATTAACGATCTTCCTCAAATGTTATCTCATTCTTGTGTCTTAATGTATGCTGATGAGGTTAAGCTATGTTTTTCCTATAGTGACCAATTGCCCCCACTATCTTTGCAATCAGATCTTGATGCTCTGAACAATTGATGCTTAATTAACGTTCTACCTCTAAGCATTGCTAAATGCAATATCATTTTCATCGCAATAAGCCATACCTTTTCGATTACTCAATGAACCCTACAACGCCTGTTCAAAGTTAACGACTTGGGCATTACGTTTGAACCCAATCTATGTTTCAACTCTCATATCTATATTATCTCTAACAAAGTCAAAGGATTCCTAGGATTTCTCAAAAGATGGTCTAAGGAATTTACTGACCCGTGTACTACGAAACTTCTGTATGTTTATCTGGTCTGGCCTATCTTGGAATGTGGTTCTTGTGTCTGGTCTCCTCATTACCAAAAATTTCAGGATATGCTCGAATCAGTACAAAAACAGTTCCTCATCTTTGCCCTCCGGGGACTCAATTGGGACCCTTCGATCCATCTCCCTTCTTATGAAAGTAGGTTGCGCTTAATTAACCTCCCCTCTCTTAAATCCCGTAGAACCTGCCAAGGAGTTCTCTTTCTCCATAAGCTTCTCTCTGGTGAGGTCGAATCGACTGCCCTCATCAACCTTATTAGTATTGCTGTTCCTTTCCGCCCGACTAGGCATTACTTTCCTCCTCATTTCCAACTCTGTCTTTCTTACTACTCGGATTATGAATCTTTCCGTAGCCTTTGCCGTAACTATAACCTATTTTTCCATCTGTTTTCCTTAGATACTAGATCTAATATGGTCAAAATTATCTTAATGAATAAATTAATGAAAAACTAAATTTAAATAGCTGTACTAGTTCTAATAAGGTCAAAATTATCTCAATGAAAAACTTAATTTAAATAGCTCTAATTGGGAATTGTTGGGCTACCGGCTTTTAACCTAAATTGGGCTGTTGGCTGGACCATATCGGCTATTGCTTCAATAATGCCACTCAACAAAATTCTTTTTTCAAACTTTTTTTTCCACTGTCGCCCAAATGAATTTTTCTGATAGATTTGGAGATTTAACATGTATTTTAAAATTATGTTTTTTTTGCTATGTCTATTTTTTTTAAAGAATTTTTTTAAAAAATTTGTGTTTTTTTCAGAGGTAGTTTTTTAGTTTATAACTTGTTCTATTGAACTTTGCAGTTTTAAAAAGCTGACAAATGCAGGTATAAATGACACTTCGTAGCTGCAGCTTAACGTCTGGAAGATATTAAGCTTAGTAGCAAGTAGTAGCTTAGTAGTAACTTAGCCGTTTACTCACCGATTCTTACAAACAATACCTTAAACGACGCCTAACCAATGTGTCTATATAAAACTAAAAATTTCGTGGAAAAATACCGAAAAAAATTATGAAATTTGAAGGCTCAATATCTTCCAGACGTCAAGTTGCAACTGTAAAGTGTCTGAGTCGGATTTATGGCTGCATTTGTCAGCTTTGCAAAACTGCAAAGTTAAATAAAACCAGTTATAAGAAATGTATGTTATTTGAAAAAGAGGCACTACTTCTGAAAAAACATTCAAGTTTTTAAAAAATTCTTTAAATTCTTTAATTCTACCTAAAAAAAAGATTCTTTTAAAATTGTTAAATCTTCATAGCTATCAGAAAAAGTCGTTTTAGGCGACAGAGGAAATGTCGTGTTGACTAGTGTAATCAGCCCCACCGGGTCAGAGTATTTGCCATAGTCCCTTCGATTAATGAGTTGACATGTAATTTTACCCTTACAGTTTAACTGTGCATTGTTAATTTTTAAATAAAGAACAATAAGCACAATTTTTAAGATACGAGATAACTAAAAACGCAGAATCATAGGAATTTACCGTATCTACCAGATTGCCGAATCTGCATAAGGCCAAACTACTATTATAGCCAGAAGGAACAAATTAAATTTCAGTGGCTACGGAACGCCTTGCAAGCGCTTAGTCATTCTCTCTTTCACTTGCACACACTTCCAAATCTCGTATGTAATTGTAGGTAGACATGTACAAATTTAGTTTAGCAGATGAAAAAATCATATGTAAACAAAAACGGAAACAGATATTATCTAATATATAAAAATCTCTCATAGGGTTCGAGTAAATTTTTTTAAATTTCCTTTAAATACTTTCCTTTCCTTTAAATACTGACCGAGTACCGGGCATAAAGTAGAGCCGTGGCCTTTGCCGTTCCCCCTCGTCTTTTTTTGTACGATGAGGAAAATTCTTTGGTCTTTCTCGATGTCCATATATGTATGTCTCTCTGCTCGTATCTGTTTCTTTACATCTTCATGTACATATGTATGTACATACATGCGTGTATTGTTATGTGCTGAGGTTTGGCTGCTGCCCGGCGTTTAATTTACACCATGAGACAAACTGTAAATACATAATTTGGCCTCTGCCTTTCTTCTGCCGATCGACCTGTGAAGGTTGGGGTCGGGGTTGTGGCCGGGGTCCACGTGCTTCTCGTCTAACTTCTCGCGTGGATCCCCGCGCGAATGTGCAGTGCGTATGGCTTAAATGGCCGTTGAATTCAACACATATTACGTGGCATACAAATGTATGTATGTATGTACAATATTTATTTTCATTTGCATATATTGCAAAACGCAGCCAGCCAGCGGCAAAGTGCCACAACGACAAAGCGACTGCAGTTGCAGCTCCAGCTGCACTGAAAGGCAATCAATGAAGTGCAAGTAAATGCTCTCGACCCCTGCCCTGGCTGGGCGTGGTTCTGACGTGGCCTACGGCATGTGGCATTCAAGAGCTTTCGCTTATGACTCACTGGGGATGATATCTGGCTAGCACTACAATGGACCGGCCCGACGGTATGCAAATGTAACGGAAAATGCCCGACTTCGGGCAGGGTTTACACACTTCAAATCCACAGCTTGTTGTCATCGGGCGGCGGCAGCAGCCCTTGGCAGCGATCCCACCTCCCCCTCCAGCCACTAACAGCTTTTCTTTTAATTAATTTATGCATTTTATGCATATCTTCTTGGGCTACCCCCATTCACGGCTCGGTACCCAACAACTCCAGAAAAGGTGTCATGTCAAGGATGTGATTAAATGAGTGGCTCGTCTCTTTCACCTCATCCATAGGTTTAGCCTGACTCTCTCTCTCTCTTTCGCTCTCTCTCTCTCTCTCTCTGTCTATCTATCTGTCTCCACCTATCTATATATCTATCTCTACCTATCTATATATCTCTATCCATTTCTATCTATCTATCTCTACCTATCTTTCTATCTGTACCTATCTATCTATCTCTATCTATCTCTACCTATTTCTACCTATCTATCTATCTCTATCCATCTCTATCTATCTTTATACATCTCTATCTATCTCTACCTACCTATCTATCTATCTATCTATCTATCTCTATCTATCTATCTCTATCTATCTATCTCTATCTATCTCTATCTATCTATCTCTATCTATCTATCTCTATCTATCTCTATCTATCTATCTCTATCTATCTATCTCTATCTATCTATCTCCATCTATCTATCTCTATCTATCTATCTCCATCTATCTATCTCTATCTATCTATCTCTATCTATCTATCTCTATCTATCTATCTCTATCTATCTATCTCTATCTATCTATCTCTATCTATCTATCTCTATCTATCTATCTCTATCTATCTATCTCTATCTATCTATCTCTATCTATCTATCTCTATCTATCTATCTCTATCTATCTATCTCTATCTATCTATCTATCTATCTCTATCTATCTATCTCTATCTATCTATCTCTATCTATCTATCTCTATCTATCTATCTCTTTCTATCTATCTCTATCTATCTATCTCTATCTATCTATCTCTATCTATCTCTATCTATCTATCTCTATCTATCTATCTCTATCTATATATCTATCTCTATCTATCTATCTATCTCTATCTATCTATCTCTATCTATCTATCTCTATCTATCTATCTATCTCTATCTATCTATCTCTATCTATCTATCTCTATCTATCTATCTCTATCTATCTATCTCTATCTATCTATCTCTATCTATCTATCTCTATCTATCTATCTCTATACATCTCTATCTATCTCTACCTATCTATCTATCTTTCTATCTCTACCTATCTATCTATCTTTCTATCTCTACCTATCTATCTATCTTTCTATCTCTACCTATCTATCTATCTTTCTATCTCTATCTATCTATCTATATACATCTCTATCTATCTCTATTTATCTCTATCTATCTATCTATCTCTACCTATCTATCGGTCTATATCTATCTATCTCTACCTATCTATCGGTCTATATCTATCTATCTCTACCTATCTATCTATCTCTACCTACCTATCTATCTATCTCTATCTATCTATCTCTACCTATCTATCTGTCTCTATCTATCTATCTCTATCTATCTATCTATCTCTACCTACCTCTCCATCTATCTATCTCTATCTATCTATCTATCTCTACCTACCTCTCCATCTATCTATCTCTATCTATAAATCTATCTCTACCTATCTATCTATCTATTTCTATAAATCTATCTCTACCTATCTATCTATCTATTTCTATAAATCTATCTCTACCTATCTATCTATCTATATCTTTCTATCTCTATCTATCTCTACCTGTTTACCTATCTCTTACCTATCTATCTATCTACCTATCTATCTCCATCTTCTCTAAATATATATAAATGTACATATTTACCTCCCCGCAATCTTAACTCTGGACCGCTGGGCGCACTTGAGTGGCCTTAAATCAAATAGTGAGCCATCCAACATGCAAGGTGCAACGACGGGGCAGTGGCAGGACAGAGGAAACGAAGTATTCTCCGTCCTATCTGTTTCCGAGGCGAATGTGCATGTATGCATATCTGTATCTGTCTTTGGCTCTGACTCTGACTCTGACCCTGACTCTCACTCTGTATCTGCATCTGTGGTAATAGCATATCGGTGTCCGTATTGATGTTTGCTTGCGTTTTACAATTGTATGCTCAATGCGCATGGCTCGCGACAACGGCAGGGGGGTTAAGTGGATGAAATTGGGTATTCGCAGATGAAAATAACGATAGTGAGATATTGATACCGATACTGAAATAGATACAGATACTCTAAAGCTGCAGTCCGAGGTGGTCGTTATCGGTGTCTTTGAGCAGTTTTCATGTTTTGTTTGACTTTTAGTGCCGGCTCAATGGCTGCCACGCCACGCACACACACACAGATAGACACACACTGGATAGACGTGTTGGTGATTTAGTGAATCAAATACAAATACAAACAATAGCACAAGTATATACAACGAAAGCAGATAAGAAAGCAGACATTTCGAGATGGACGACCTCTGTGTCAAAGTTCACTTACCTGCCCTCTGTTCTCCTTTTCCTCTGACACGATCTCCATTAATATGTGTGCATCTGTACCTGTAACTGTGTTTGCATTTATGTCTGCATCTGTATATCTGTGTACAGAAGAGTATTTGTTTTGCCAATTTGTCTTAAGAACAAGGACTTGTAGGACGGCGAAAGAGGCCGAAATTCGATCCGTCTGTTAATTGCGTTTTTGATACGTCCAAGGTGTCAATATTTGCATTCCGACTCCGGACATTGTCGAGCGTGGCGCATCACTGCGCATTAGTATCACCTTTCCGGCTCCTTCCTCCGACACGTGCCCCTCCACGTTCCCTGCCACGCTCCGCTTCGGCGAAACCTGTCTGTTTATTCGGCACAGTTAGTCAGCAGCACCAGCAGTAGCCTAACTATAGTTTCAACAAACTGTGCAACCATCGATGAAATACCTGCAGTGTTTGCCTTCCCTTCCCACCGCTTCACCGATTTATTGGGCAGCCTTGAAGTGGAGTGCAGAATGGGCCAGCCGAATAGGCCGAAAGCAAATGGGATTTATAGAACGTATACCTATCGGATATACCTGTTCCGCTCAGAGATGAATGCATTAACACTTACAAATATCTGTGTACATATTCACTTATGTATTTATGTACATACATATGAACCTATGTATGTATTTATGTATGTATGTATCTATGATGATTTCTTCGGTTAATTGATGACGAGTGCAAGATTTTCTGGATGAGTGCCACTTCAGTGGCCTTTGCCTTGGTTAACTCCACGTCACAGCGCTCTGCAGCCGTTATAGAAAATAAAAACTACTCAAAAACTTATAGAAACAAAAAAATATTCTTTTTCATCCATATGTAGATGAAAAAGAAAATTTTTTTTGTTTGAAATGCCCTACTATTATTTTGATCGTTTGATCAGTTTTGAAAAATTTCAGCATTTCAATTCTTTTTATAACAATTTGGAGGATTTTTCTTAGGTTGATATATTTGGTTATAATCTGTAATTAGTTTAGTAATTATAAAAGTTAAAAAATTGTTGGGGAAGTGCTCCTAAGTCTTGTTGTTGAGAAAAAATAAAGCTTGTACTTATATATATGTATATTATTATTTTGACGGCAGCTGTATGTAAATATGTACACACATACATACATACATTCATATAAATGTACATTGATTGATACATTTCTAGTAAGAAATCGAGTTCTGTGTAGCTGAATTTAGCTGATTCTGTATTCTGGATTTGAAGAGGAAGGAGTGTCGGTAGGACCCGAAAATGCATGGGGAAAATGGCTTGGTTTTGAACCGAACTTGGGTTCTATATTGCGCTGTCCTGTAAAGTTGGAGTTGGAGGAGGAGGGGATCGGATTTCATAAGATCGGATCGGCTCGGATGGAACGGAACGGAATAGGGTGCGGCTGAAGAGATTTATTTCACCCGGCTGAAGCAGAAAATTGCACGTAACAAAGCGTGGAAAGGTTTTCCCAACACGCCCACCGCATCGCACCGGCCCTGTTCGGGCCATCTTTCACCGTGCCCAGGGCCCTGCCCAGCTCTACTCTGCTCGGCTCTGGTTGGGAAACAACAGAAATTATAAATTGTTGTTTGCTTTGCATTTCACTCGCACCAAACGAGCGGCGGCAGATGACAACAGCAACAATAACAGGAACAAGAACAACAAGAGCAGCAAAAACAACAACAACCAGACAGCAAAGTCCAATGTCCAAAGCAAAGGAAGGGTTAAAAAACGCTCAAGACAAAAGGTCCAAATGCAAATGCAAATGGAAATGGAAATAGTACTCGTGTACTCATTGGCAAGCGAAAACAGATGCCAGGATGCGGGGTCGAAGTTTTAGATTCCCTATAACACTACTCGACAAAATTCAATTTTTTTTCCGCTGTGGCCAAAAATGACTTTTTCTGATAGATTTGGAGATATACATTTTTTTAAAGAATTATGGTTTTTTTAGTAGTGTAGTTTTTTTAAAGAATTTTTAAAAAATGTGGTATTTTTTGTCATAGGTAGTGCTTCTATTTTTCACATAACTTAAGTTTCCTACAACTGGTTGCATTGAACTTTGCTATAAATCCTACTCAGACACTTTGTGGCTGCAACTTAACGTCTGGAAGATATTAAGCTTCCAAATTGAAATTTCATATTTATACCCGGTACTCGAAGAGTATAGGGGTATATTAGATTTGTGGGGATAACGGTTGTGTGTAACGCACAGAAGGAAGCGTTTCCGACCCCATAAAGTATATATATTCTTGATCAGCATCAATAGCCGAGTCGATATAGCCATGTCTGTCTGTCCGTCCGTCCGTCCGTCCGTCCGTCCGTCCGTCCGTCCGTCCGTCCGTCCGTCCGTCCGTCTGTCCGTCTGTCCGTCTTCATTTGTGCCTATATCCCATCCGCTTTGCTTATTCGTATAAATGAGCGCCTAGTTCTCAGAGACTATAAGAGCTAGAGCAACCAAACTTTCTATCCAAGCTCCTGTGATACCGAACCAGCACAAGTTTGTTTTAAAATTTTGCCACGCCCTTTTCCGCCCCCACAAAAGACGAAAATCTGTGGAATCCACAATTTTTAAGATAAATGAAAACCAAAAACGCAGAATCATGAAAAATTACCATATCTACCATATTACCGAATCTGGATCAGATCGGATCAATATTACGGCCAGAAGAAACAAATTAAATTTCAGTGGCTACGCAACGCCTGCCAAGCGCTGACTCATTCCCTCTCTCTCTGTCCTAAACACTTGTACGTCTCAAATATGTATTTATACATGTCATGTAGAAATGTAGGCGCAGATATACAAAGCATATGTAAACAAAAATGGAAACATGTATAAAAATTCCAAAAAATTCATTTTTTTAATTTAAATATTATTTTCGTCCCTTTTGAGAACATATAATAAATTTCATAAATCGTAAGCTCATATATGTATGTATGTATATACTGACTGAGTACCGGGTATAAGGTATAAGGCCTTTGCCGCGGCTCACAACGTTCCCTCTCGTTTTTTTCTGTATTTTTCCCCGAAATTTCGACTTTGAAAGCTCAGGAAAAGTCAAAAAGAAATATTTGAATGCCTTGATTTTTGGTTTTAGATAGATTTTTGGAACGTTTGACCAAATTTTCATATGTCGAATTTCGCCGATATTTCGGGGAAAAATACAGAAAAAATATATGAAATTAATATATAGCTACATTTGTCAGCTTTTTTTAACTGCAAAGTTCCATACATCCAGTTTTAGGAAACTTAAGTTATGTGAAAAATAGAAGCACAAAAAAAATACATGACAAAAAATACCACATTTTTTACAAATTCGTAAAAAAAAACTACTCCATGAAAAAAAAAACATTCTTTAAAAATGTTTAAACATCCAAATCTATCAGAAAAAGTAATTTTTGGCGACAGCGGAAAAGTCGTGTCGACTAGTTTAATCAGGGCTAACGCTTTTCACTGTATTCCTACGTACATACATACGCATACATATTGACATATATATTTATGTACATATGAACATACATACATATGTACATGCATACTCCCCACTGAATTACATACCAGGGTACAGTAGTCGAATGGATAGCTGAAGGGATGGATGGATGGATGTATGGCATTATGTGGAAAGACATCAATTATTCCGATTCCGGAAGAGTATTTTGTTCAAAGAAACAATTTTTCTCTCAGCCAATCGTTCAAATGGCACTTTCTCTGCAGATGTTGTGTTATGTATTCTCACCTAATTTTGTTATGCTTGCATACATATGTATGTACTTCCTTTACTGGCAATAGTAATAGTCCTCACTGAGTGGAGGAGTAAGGGTGTACGAAACAGGGCAATGAACAGAACAGATGCGAGGCTACCGAGAATGGAAAGGGAATCTGAAATGGTTTGGTCTTGGGAGCACGAACGGGTTGAATGCTAGCGAATTGGGGGCGAAGTAGAGAGAGAGAGAGAGAGGCATACGAATGTTTGTACCCCCTTTACCATATCATCGCACTCTTTCTTTCGCAAAACCCCTCCTCTGGCGTTTAGTTTAATGAGCTTTTCTTTGCCACTCTTCCGGTGCAACGAAATTACAAGGACCATAACAACAACAAATCTAAGGGGAAAAGCAGGAAGAAAACTTCTACGAATCAGCGATAAAGCAACGAAATGTTTCAAAAAATTAGGTCAATTACTATAATCACAACAACAACAACAACAACAACAGCAACTACTCCCGTTATTTCTGTTTATGTTTATGTTTCTTTTTCTCTGCTCCTCTCCCTATTAGTCTCTCTCTTTCTTCTCTTTTTATTTTTCCATTCTTACTTTCTTCCTCTTCCTTCCCGCATGCATGCATGCATGCAAGCCATTTCATGTCTTTGTGTCTGTGTGTCTTTGTGTGTTAATGTGTCTATGTGTGCTTCTTTATAAGCCTCCGTTGCATGCCAATAGTTCATAGTTCATAGTTCACCGTTCACCGTCCTAGGATTTCTGTTGTGAAAGCGAGCAGCGGTCCCCGTAGTGTCTATGCTGGCACAGTGGCGGCCAATCGTTTCAGAACTACCAACATTTTTTGAATGCAACAGATAAATATGCACTTGCTGCACACGTGTGGCATCGATTCGAACTCTTATGTCCGAACATGCAATATGTACATATGTATGTATATATGTACATGAGAAAATTTAATTACATAGATTTGTTTGTGTGTATATACATACTTATGTATCCCGACCAGCAGACATCCGAACGTGCAAACTCTCAACCGAAGAGCTGTGTCGACCAATGCTTTACATTAATCAAATCAATCGAGTTGATTTTTCGGATCATCATTTTCGAGCCGAAGTTCGCCAACGCCCAAAACACACATGCTAGTATGTGCTCATGCGAGTGTGTATCCGTCATGTATGAATTTGAACGTTTTCGCTATCATTCAAAACCCTCTTCATAGGTTTGAACATGAGTATTTATTCCCTCTTGATTCAGGGTATTTTCTCACTCTCTCTATTGGCTCTCTCTACATCTTCAATGAAATGGCTTCACATTACCGATAATGCTGTGATTCTGTTCTTCCAGAACGCGTACTTTTGCGGCCCACGGTGTGGCATCGATGTACTGCACCAAGCGCGCACGCAGCAATCCCGACTGTTTGGATGTTTTTTTCCGACTTGTATGTATGTATGTATGGGTGTGTTTATGAATGCATGCATGTATATGTATGTACATACACAAATGTATTGCATGTAAATAGAACTGAACTTATGACTGTGTGCATTCCTCAATGGGGAGAGGAAAGTCGTCTTTGTTGTTGTATATCTTGAAGTGAAGTCTGCAGTCAATTTAGATAAACAATTACGAGCACAATTGTGTCGATGCTACTACATACATACATATATACATATGTACGTACATACACTCTGTTCCGCTGAAGTTGCAGTTGGGTTGAGCTGGCAGTGGTGGTACCCGTTCACTTCATTTGACCCGACAATCAAGTGGCTCAGAGTGGAGTGGAGTGAAGTGAGGGACTGGGGGAAGCATAGCAATAATAAACAGCAGCAGCACGCAAGAACTATAAAAAATGCAACAAAGAACACACTTTCAGAGACACAAAGTGACCAAAAAACACACATACACAGAAAAAAGCACAACACCAACAAAATCGACACTTTAAGTAGGAAATGGCGCAGTAGGAGCAGAGTACGGAGAGTATCTATGAGATGTACATATGTACATATGTACATACATCTGTACGTATAAGTTATGACTTTTTATTGTTTGCTTACGGATCGGATTGGATCAAATACTAGGGTGCCGCAGCGAGCGAGTTTTTTTTTATACCCAGTACTCGAAGAGTATAGGGGTATACAAATCTAAATTTGTGGTGGTAACGGATGTGTGTAACGCCCAGGAGGAAGCGTTTCCAGCCCCATAAAGTATATATATTCTCGATCAGCATTAATAGCCGAGTCGATATAGCCATGTCTGTCTGTCCGTCCGTCTGTCCGTCTTCATTAACGCCTTTATCTCAGAGACTATTAAAGCTAGAGCAACCAAGTTTTGTATCCAGTCTCCTATGTGTCACACTACTCAAAGTGTATTTCAAAATTTCCATACGCCCCCTTCCGCCCACAAAGGACGAAAATCTGTGGAATCTGCAATTTATAAGGGACGAGAAAACCAAAAACGCATAATCATGAAAAATAGCCGTATCTACCAGATTGCTGAATCTTGATCAGGTAGAACTACTATTATAGCCAGAGGGAACAAATTAAATTTTAGTCGCTACGCAACGCCTGCAAAGCGCTTACGCATTTCCTCTCTCCCTCGCACACACTTCCTCGTCTCGTAGGTGTAGTTATACATATACATGTACAAATGTAAAAGCTGATGTAAAAATTACAAAAATGTAAACAAAATGAAAACAGATATATAAAAATTTCAAAACTGACTGAGTACCGGGTATAAAGTAGAGCTGCGGCCTTTGCCTTCGTTTTTTTCCGTTTTAAGAATACATTTTGGAATTTTAATTGGTTTCTGCTTGCAAATGAATCAGAATCAGAAAATAAGAGGGAGATGCAGATGGAGATAAAGATAAAGAGTCTGGCAATGAGGAAAGCTGCCAGACCTTTGGTTCATCTAGCCACTCTTACACACACATATATGTACATATATATATAACTAACAACTAAAACATTATGTAGATCTGAAAATCATTTATTTAAACTATTGGAAATAATGAAAAATAACAGAACAAGAACAAGAAATCTCGATCAGCATCTTATTCTTCTTTTTCGAGCTTCACTCTTTTTTCTGTGGATTGCTCCCGATGTTGTTCTTCTTCTAGACGCGCTTTTTTCCTTTCGGTGCCCTCGGTGCCCAAATTGCAAATATCCGCTACTGAGTGTTAACTTATACACGCCTGTACACAAAAAAGCAAAGACAATTGAAACTCGTGCTAAAAAATGATCCACCACTATACCTTACAAAAAGTACGCCACCATACCTTACAAGCTATTGGTGGAAACATGACGTTGTCACTGCGATACTTCGCAAATAAAAAAAAAAATTGTAAATATCAAAAACTGTTGGCAAAGACCTAAATATATATTCGGAATACTTCCCTGACTCAAGTTTCAAAAAATCTTCACTCTGTCACTGTCAAAACACATATCCAAAAAAAATGTATGGATTTTTTTTTTTATTTAGGCCTTTATTTTTATATTTAGGCCTTTGCCAACAGTTTTTGATATTTAAAGAGTTATATTTAAGAGTTATATATGTTATATAGTTATATAGAGTTATATATATACATATGTATAATGTATGTATGTATATTTATGGGTAACAAAGTTGGTTATGACCTAGTTTTGGGGAACTCCGTGCGCATTCAATCCGAATCGAACCTTACCTGGAACGAGATTAAAAAAAAACAGGTTTGTTATTATTTATTAATGAGTTATTTATTAATGATTAATAAGTGGATTTGGCCCAAAATAAGGTGTCGTCTCACTGTTCCAGTGAAAAAAATCAAAAAACCTTAATCTTCTTCTGGTACTGAAGATGAAAGAACGCGTCGCTTCGCCCAATATCCATACACATTATGCAAACAGCTGCATCATCCACAATAAAAAAGCAAACAGGGAAGAAGGGGCGCGAAGAGTGGTCCAGCCAGACATCCGCCATTCTTCACGGAATGGCAGCAGGAGCGGGAGCGAAAATAAGAGTAGAGGAAGAAAACGGAGGAGATGTGCCTACGCCTGCTGGCGTGCAACTTAATTTAAAAATTGTACTGCAAGCATAATTAATTTCTCACAAGTAATGTCGCTGGCTCTGCCCGCTGATGGTGCCGGTGCTGGTGTTGGCTGAGTGCAATGTGGTTCTCTTAGGGCCGTGGGCACATCATAGATATTCCAGATCCGACGGAAATGCACGCCGTGCAATAACAGAAACTGCAACTCCAGCTGCGCTGCCTTTTCGAGATTCTGCAGCAAGCAGCAGGCAGGGAACAGAAAAGCAGAGAGCGCGAGCTGAAGACGCGAGAGACACGAGAGCGTGGCCTACACACATCCACACACAAGATAAGAGACGCCTGCTGTAAGTGCGGAGGAGAGGGTCATAAACACAACCAGCGCAACAACCCACCAAAGTGTCTACTAAGTGGTGGCAAGAGCGGAGACGCCCGCTCAGCGGCCCACTTTTTCCTCAGCCGCAACTGTCCCGAGTACAAAAAATCCCTGTCCAAGCTGATCGATGGTTAAGCTTCTCCAGCTTAATCTTAACCACTGTCAAGCTACTTAGGACCTGTTAACGCAAACGGTTATGGAGCAGAAGATCGAAGTAGCGCTACTTAGCGAACCCAACACGAAGAAGCACGAAGGGGTCTGCCATCAAAGTTCAGACGGTGGAGCGGCAATCTGGAGTTGTGGCCCCCAACAAGGCCAGCTCACGCACAGAGCATCCAGAGTGGGATATGTGCGAGCCGAACACGACGGAGTATACAGTTGTATACAGTTGCTACACAGCGTCGAGATTCACTCAGCAGGAGTACGGCTGATTTAAACGACTGGCCACACGACTTCGCGCAGCAGGAAAACATACCGTGGGACAGCGCTCCTGGATGACTTTAAAAGCTTGATCGTCTGCCTTCTCAACACAGAAGGCACCGCAACCCCGCAAAGTAGGTCGAGAGTCGATCATAGACCTTACCTTCGCAAGCCCGGAACTCGCCCGCCACGCGAAGTGACAAGTGCTGAATGCACACACGCTGAGGCACATACCGACGCAGAAGGAAAGGAGACAAACCAAAAGAACGGGAAAACAAAATAAGCCGCAAACAGAGTGAGCACGTGTTGCGTGCCCCATGCACGTGTCGTGCTTCACAGACTGCAGACGAAAATCAAACTGCAGATAGGAACGAGGGGGACCGGTGTAAGCCCGGTTTTTTACCTTATACCCGGTCTCAGTCTCAGTTAGTAAATAGTATTTGAGCTCATTATTTATGTAATTTATTATATTTATTTATTTATTAAATTTTGGCCAAAAAAGAACATTTCAACAAATGAAGTTCAAACATTTCCGAAAGTTTCAAAGACGTATCTGTTTCCATTTTTGTTTAAATATAACTCTTACATCTTCTACATTGCTACATGTACATATATGTATATAACTACATATACGAGACGTGGAAGTATGTGCGAGAGAGAGAGAGAGAGAGAGAGGTAATGAGTAAGCGTTTGGCAGGTATTGCGTAGCAACTGAAATTTAATTTGTTCATTCTGGCTATAATAATGATCCAGATTCGGCAATCTGGTCGATACAGTAATTTTCCATAATTCTGCGTTTTTTGTTTTCTCGTATTTAAAAACTTGTGGATTCCAAAAATATACCCTGTATCACACAGTTCGATACAAAACTTGGTTGCTCAAGGTTTTATAGTCTCTGAGATCTAAGCGATAATGAAGACGGTCTCTCCGACTTGACCTTATCGACTCGGCTATTGATGCTGATCAGGAATATGTATACTTTATGGGGTGGGAAACGCTTCCTTCTGGGCGTTACACACAACCGTTATCACCACAAATCTAATATAACCCTATACTCTTCGAGTACCACATATAAAAATAACAGGGAGGAGAGGGAGAAGGAAAGGAACAGAGCGTAAGAAGAAGAGCGTGGAAAAACTGTTGCCAGTCCTGCTTGGTTCGCCTGTCCGTCCTGTCCTGTGTCCTGGTCGGACAAACAATCAAAAGGGCAAAACGAGACGCAATTAAGGGAGTGCGAAAGTCATTTAAGGACTTTCCGGCTTCTATAAAAGACCGTGACCCCGACTCCGAATCCGAATCCTGCACATCATCGGGCATGACATCGATTGGCAATTAGTTTGAAGTCAGCCCGGCTCGGCCCGACCACGCCACGCCCTCTGCTCCTTACTTTGCCACCACATTACACGTAGCGCTCATTTAAACAAATTAATGCGTTTCTCCTTTATTTATATCTATTTTCCTGCAACATTTTATGGCACCTCCCAGCACCTTCCCCCGATGTAAAGGAGCGGATCGATCTGTGGAGCAGGCCGGCGGACAGGTTGTGTCACATTGCGCGCCTCATTTAAGAGGCCTTTCCGGTCTCCCTCTCCATTAGCGTCAGGCACTGGCAATTGGTTGTCCCAATCGTTGGCCCACGTGGCCCGCCTGTCATGCCACCACCCTTAACGACGGAGTGGGCTAATCTCCGAGTCGGGTCTGTGATATGCTGGATGCCATGTGTTGGTGTTTTATTGTTATTCTAAGTGTCAAGCTATTAAATTTTTTAGGGGCTTTAGGCATTGCACCCAAATTGGACTTCGATTTCCTCATATCTTTCAACAACAGAGGCGACTACATTACGGAGTTACAAATAATAATAATTTTAGTATCAATCTCATTTATTGATTTGTGTAGAGTCACACATAAATTACACCTGAAATTGCCCTTGCACCTGCACTCTCGACATCCAGCAGGACATTCTGAAAGGAGTACCAATATCTTCTCCTGCGCCTTTGTCCTCGGAATTTACGCAAAATCTGGATAGAAAATCTGAACATCTCATTACGGACATACGTCCAATGACTTTAATCAAAATGTTGTCCATCTGGACTGAAACGAACATATGAAATGTAAAGGGTGAACCACGAGCAGACCGAATCTTACACTTTTCGAGGGGCCCCAAAGGCTGTCGGAAGTGCCGCGGCCCCGCTCCTCCTCCCCCTTGATTGAGCGGCCAACTTATCCGTCGACTGCCAAACGACTGCCTTTTGCTTCTGCCGCACACACCATATCCCAAAGTTGGGTAATCTTTAGTACATCAAAAGAATATCAAAACGCGTATCCAGAGCCCTTTTACGGGTATCGGATTCTGCTATGCTGCTCTGTTTCTGTACTGGACGGTCGTTTGTTTTTTTTTTGGCTCCGCAGTTTTTTACATGTCTGGGATGGATTAAGCTTCACTTTCCGTTTGTGGGGCCGCTTTCGACTCTGGTGGACAGTGGTATCTGGTCTGTGGTATTGGGTATGGGGTATGGGTGCAGCGGTAAAGTCAGTTGCGATCCTTCAAGCTGGAGGCCATAGCCAGGAGCAAGGCTGTCATCCAGTGGCGCAGATGTTCGCCATGCGATGACAAACTTTCATGCCAGAAAAGATTAGGCCAACTTGTCAGCATCGTCGCCTCCCAAGTGCTCTTCGTCCATACCTTTACTATGGCCGATTGTAATTGAGATTGAAACAATTTTGATTGCTAAAGGAAATGGGAGAGAAATGCATAAACAATAATTTATACACTTTTCCAAAATTTCTTTACTATTTGTTTCCCTTCAAAAATACATAAATGATTTGTTGGATTCCTCGAAATAGACTTCCTCGAATAGGTTTGAGTGGTGGATTTTTTTCACAAAAAATAATCCTTAATAATCACACAGGAATACAAGTTTTCCATTTTCTCTTCGAATTGTAAGGGGGTCAGCTATGACGCAGCTTCTTTAAATTTTGACAGGAAACAAGCTGATACTCGTAGATGCCTGTGAACAAATGTCATGGACTTATTGAACAGCCCTCGTACAAACAGCTGCAGACGCCACATCGGCGTAGAACGTACAGACGCCTTAAGCCGGAAAAGCCGGGATAATCAACTGTATATACAAGCTTAGGATCGCCGCTTGTTGATGGGTGCATCGGGTGTGGTGCCTAGGGCCTGGCGTGGTCTGTAGGGTGCGATGGGGGGAGGGGGAAGGGCTCCTTTCGGTCAAGATAAGCGCCAGCGAGATTGCCCTAGCTTAACCCTTGAGTTCTCTTGAATAGCAAGGGTTATAGTTGAAGGCAGTTCAGTCACAGCTCAAGAGTTGCACAGAGAGAGAGAGCCTATAAAAGGATTTCCTCTAAAAGATGCCTCTTGATGTCCTGACTGGTGTCCCACGCGAGTAGACATATGTACATCGGCACAATGTCATCCAATTCTATTTCTCCTTCATTTGTATTTCATCCTTAAAATAGGTCTTAAGTGAATCAAAGCTTAGTGGCAGACCAAAAACTCCAAGCAACATCGTCAGAACAGTCTCATCGTTCGCCGTCATTTGTTTGTCTTTCTGTCGCCAAAGCGGCCCTTGCGTTGCGGCAATTTCCCGCTCTGCCACTCGATATGGAACTTACATGAACGCCGAGAAAAGCACACGCACGCTCTCCTGTCATCAGGGCTGTAATCGTTCGATAGAGATGACAGTAAAGCAATTCGTATGGTTTTGCCTTTTAGCTTTTGGCAAAACTGAATGGCATTAGGCGCCCTGAAAGGGCCTCAAAAGCCCCCTAATGTTGGGCAGAAAACTTTTACTTTTACTGCTGCACACACAGGGCATGTTTTATTGATGGATTAATAACGCAAAAATGTCTGAGAAAGTGCGTGGGCGGTGCCAGTTCCGAAAAGCGAAAGCCTAAAAATCTATTCGACTGGTTTCGTTCTCCTTGTCTCCTTCTCCGGCTCAGTTGTCTTCGCTGTGCCTGCCAGAGATGCCTAGATACCAGGATGCCTGGACGAAAATCAGAATCACAGTCAAGACAGAAAAGGGACGATCATTGGATGGATCTCCGATTGAGCATGTATACAGTACAGTGGTAACTGGAGGACCGGTGGGGTAAGATCTCGAGGAAAGGTCTCTGATCCCGGAATCAAAATTTAAACAATGCTATCCCAATGGCAATTATTTGTGGGATTAATTTGAGGCCGTACAATACGACCACGAAAATGTGCATGTGAAGCAATCATTATCTACGCAAGAAAGTGGGCAAGGATTTTCTCGTAATCCAGCCCCGCACATTCGTTCATGTGAGTTTTTTCAGGACGATCAGATCTGTCGTTTTGCTGTTTGTTGCCGCCGTGCACCGGCGACTCTTCATCATTTTTATGACGGTCATGCGACAGTCATTTGTATTAATGTGCAACACACACACACACACCACACACACACGACACACACACACGACACACACACACGACACACACACACCACACACACACACCACACACACACACCACACACACACACCACACACACACACGACACACACACACGACACACACACACCACACACACACACCACACACACACACCACACACACACACCACACACACACACCACACACACACACCACACACACACACCACACACACACACCACACACACACACCACACACACACACACACACACACACACACACACACACACACACACACACACATACATATTGGTTTATATGTACATATATGTACATACAGCCACGCGTGTATTTTCGCATAAATATCCCACAATATAATAATATTTATGTGCTGATCGCATGAAATGTGCTGTATAAATTTATCCGAGCTCCTGTTTGGTTTAGTTTTCTTTTAGGGTCATAAAAGAGGGAAAAATGAGGAGAGGCGTGGAGTGGAGTGGAGTGGAGTGGAGTGGAGTGGAGCGGCGTGGCGTGGCGTGGACAGGCGGGCCAGGCAGCTACAAGGGGTGGGTTACAGTCCTTACAGTGCGTTTATTACTGTCACAAAGTGTTATTTTTGGTTCAAAAACTAAGGGACCCGGAACGTGGAACATGGGCCGTGGGACAGGAAGTGCGGGCGAGCAGGATGAAATGTAAGTGGTAGAAGCAAAAGCAGAGGCATTTCACTCTCCGTTAAAAGTGCTAAGCGGGAAATTGACAGGAGACAGTGAATGTGGACGTGAACGGGAATGTAACTTTGACTGTGAATTCTAATGTCGCATCCATTTGTGTCCCATCCATTTTTGTCCCTGTATGAAAGGCGTTTCAAAATGATCGTGATATAAACGGGAATCCCCTTTTCTGACGTCGATTCCGCGATTTTTGTGACTTCCTGCTTTGTAGCTAACGACACCATTTTCTGTTCCGCGGTGGGGGTCTGGCCCTGTGGCACTGCCTCTAAGCCGCAGACGCAGTTGCAGTGGCAGATGCAGAGTCAGAAAAAGCCGCAAACTCTAAATCGTGGCAGACGAGCCATGGTAAGCCAAGGCTGGTTGGCGTGCGGCCGAGGTCACTGCACTCGAACGCATCTCGCAGCGCCCCTCCAAATATGCAACAGCTGGAGCAGGAAGCTGGGATCTGGGATCTGGGGATTTGTCTGTCAATTAACTGACGTCTGCTTGCGCAAAGGGAATGGGAAAAGAACAGAGAAAGCTCCATTGAGGTACCACCCATCATCAGCCGCAACATCAGCATTGTAGCTACAGCTCTTTCCTTTCCTCCTCCTCCTTTCCTGCCCTCCCTCTCCGTTACCCTCCTCCTCTTACGCTTAGACACTCGTGGGGGCTGGAGGGCGCTGTCGGTTAAAATTTTAAAGTCTCACTACGCTACTGCACAACAAATTCCATGGGACTGCGCGTACCCATTGCTATTGCGAGTCTCTGACCTACCGATCATTGGTGTAGTTATATCGCTTGACTGTGGTTTGCTACATTCGATACACATGTAGATCGAAGTAGCATGCGATTACTACGAGTATTCATGTATACAGAGCGTTGGCATTACGTATGAGTGATTTGAGACTGAAAATCGAGCAGAGGTCAAATAGGTCGTTGGGTGGAAAGATTATAAACAGAGTGCCAAAATTGAAGCGAGAAAATAACAAGATATCCCAAAAGACAGAGCGAGAAAAAGCTGCAATGGCACAAAAATGAACATTGTGCCTTTGTTTTTCGTACTTGGTTATTTTATTATCTATCGAATTTTAAGAAAAAAGTGTTTTTCCACTTACATTTTGGCATTAAAATACGTTTTGACTAAATAAAAGATGTATTAAAAATGTGTATTTTTGTGTGTGTACAATTTACTTGGGGTAGGGAATGCTGCCTGCCGAGGCAAGTCTCAAAGGAAACCCTTGAGTGTGAGTGGTGTGAAGGGTGTGAACGGGACAGCGAGATCTCGAGCATAATGAAGCGGCATTCAGCGGCAGCTCGGGGTTGGTTGCACTGCAACCTGACTCCAGTTCCGGCGAACGTTCCTGCATGGACGGGACCGAGACAGAGACCGAGACCGAGGCCGAGACAGAGACCGAGACAGGACCCTAGACCTGGCACCACTTGAACGCAATCAACGCAAAACAATCATTTGTGTCTGTGCTGCTCTTGTGTGGGTGTCTGTGTGGTGGTGGGTGTCTGTGTTGTTGTGGACGTCGCCTGTGTTTGAAAAAAAATTAAACGCAGGCCATAATAACGCGATTCTCTTGCATCCAGCAACGGTTCCGGTCCCGGTCCCGGTCTCGGTATCGGTCCCGGTTTAGGGTCGTTCCGGGTTCCATATGACAACACTCGCTCGTTTCGTACTCTGCCCGTGCTCAACACCCACCCACTTGCAAATACGTCGCCGAGGAGCCGCAGTCCCCAGTAGCCAAAAGGAGCCCCACAGTGCGTGCGATCTGCCTTTTGCAATTTTGTTCGCATAAAAATCGCATTTTTTCTGGTTTGCGACCCGACGAATCCTGCCCATCCAACCAGCAGTCTGAGGAAGGAGCCACAAGATACAAAATTAAAGACGCATATGAGCCATTTTAATGCCAATTTAAGCCAAATTGGCAGGGGTAGGGAGCAGGGGGAATGAGGCGGTGGCACCAAGCAATGTGCCAAGGAGGTAGAGGCGCACATCGCGCATCGCTCATCGAGAATTCGAGTCAAACTCATGAGAGGTAGCAATAAGCTTTTCTTCTAGATGCAGATATACATATGTACGTATGTACATATACATATACATGTACTACATATACATATGTACATATGTAGACACCTCGAACTGGTCGGATCGTAGCCACGTCTAAGCCTTATCGCCGGACAACCAAATTGATTGGGCATTTAACCCCGATGCTTATATCTTCTTTATGACATTTTAAATGAGCTTTTGACCCTTTTTCGTGTCCATGCCAATGTCCGTGTCCGCACCGGCACCCGCACCCGCACCGGCACCCTCACCCGTACCCGTACCCGTACCCATGCCATGTGTACATGTGTGGCTGCAATGGAAGTCTATGAATCGGCGGTACGTTTTTTTTTGTATTATTATTATTTCAGTGTGTGTATGGGTGCGTGTGTGTGTGTTTTCACGCCCGGCAAATTAAGACAATAAAAGGCCGAAGATATACATAGAAACACTGAAAGCGTTAGCACTGGCATGGGATGCGGTGAGATGCGATTGAAAGATGGCGATAGGCCAGTCGAGGATAGAGAGAGCGAGCGAGCGAGAGAGAGAGAGAGAGAGAGAGAGAGGAGGTGGAATTCCTAATTTTCTGCACCCGACTCTGGAAGCCATTTAATTTGATTGTTATTTCTGCCTGCACCAATTGGCTGGCAGGGTGTGGAATCTGAAGTAGGACCAAAGTATGACGGAGTCGAAGAATCCCCGAAGACAGAGACGGAGCCCAAGACCTGGGAAAAACAGAACAGAACAGAAAAAAAAAACACAAAACAAAAAATGACTTTCGTTGTTTGGCCTGCATACAAATTTCGCATTATGCCCCAGCGGCAGCGAATTCTTCCCCTCGGCGTGGTAGAGTGATGTAGGGAGGGGAGGGGAGGGGAGGGGAGGTGACTGGTGTGGTGGCATTACCGCTCCCGATGCCGTTCCGGTTCCCGCTCTTCCTCCGGTGCTCGTGTGCGTAATGGAAAAAATATTGGCTCGCTCAGCGCCGGCGGCCAGTTGGCGGAACGGGCAGAATGGACTCGAATAGAATGGAAAGGGATGGACCCACTGCAGGGAGGATTGCATTTGCACACCCACTACACTCTCTACGCTCCGCTCAGTCGTTCATTCATTGAGACTCGTACCCATACCCGTCTCCGCACACACTTGTGTCGAACCTACGATTTCATTCATTTTCAATCGTCTGGCCTGGAAAGCTAGCGTAAGAGGGGTGGCTTCTGGGGCTTCTGGGGCTTCTGGGGCAGAAACCACCCCTCTTAGAAGCAGCAGCAACTACAACCACCCCCGAGTATTTGACGCATCTTGGCGACGTATTTTCTTTGTCCTTTCTTTTACGTTTTTGGTTCGGTTGCATGGGACGTTGGACCTTTTTTCGTGCACGCTGAGTCCGCCGCCAACAGTGCACAGTGGTCGGAATAGACACTAATTCCTGTATATTGTGTATTCTAGCAACTTAAAAGAATCTTTAGATGTTTTTCAAACAGCTGTCTCCCACTGGCATAATCGAAGACATCAGGACGGGCGTACAACAGAATTTCAAGCCAAACTTTAGGTGAATGCGTTACGGGTGTTATTTTTCCAAGAGAATTTACTTAGGATTATGTGGAAGATCAGTATATGTAAATGCTTTTCAAGGAAGCCTTACACTTTGGTAGTTCTAGCTTTCCAAACCCCCCTCCTCTCGAGAAGTGGAGAGTGTTCCGATGTTTCCTGTTTCCACACGAGTCTTCACCATCTTCCTACCAGAGTCTTAATTTCCTTGAGTATCCTCCTTTCCCCTCTCAACGAGAAGACCACTGCTTTAGGCGGAGCCACGCCAAGGACAACCAGAACCCTCATGTGTTCCCATGGCATGACAAGTGCTTTCAACCAGGCGATATGAGGCGTCATAAAATAAGGAGGAAATAATACATAATACAATTAAGGCGATTCCAGCTACTGTGCTGCATCTGCCCCGGATTCGGATTCGGATTCCTCTCCGTCTTTGAGCCACCACCACAGTTTAGCCTGTGACGCGGGGTGGGTGCTGGTGTACAGGGACTGGGTTCGGCAATAGTTCCACTTCCACCACTTCCCGGAGAGAGCCGTGGGACGTTTTCGTCGAGCGGGTTCCATTGAACAGCGAGAGAAACATCTGGACGTTTAGCCTGTCAGTAGGCTGTCTTTGAGCAGAGCTTAATGACTGCGGCCCACACCCACACCCACACACCCCCACCCACACGTACATACGTGTAACAGCTCTATCAGCAGATGCATATGTATGTATATCTCTCTCTTTTTCTCCCTCTCAGTCTGTCTTTTTGTTGTAGATTGCCATGTGTGTGTGTGTGTGTCTCATCTATGGATTGCTCAGACCGGCTCCCGCCATCCGGCCTACCCCTCTAACACTTTAAAAAACTGTGTAATTTTTCTTCGTTGTTCAAATGCCCAAAGGTTGCGCTACCAATCATCCCCTTCTCCTCTTGCTCTTCGGTCAGAAGCCAGAAGCCTGAAGCCGGCAGTGCTGCCATCACAAAACAACAACCAACACTTCACACTTCTTTGCCCAGAGACTTCAGAACCCGCTTCCTCCACAATTCTATGTTTCTTGTGCATACATACAGTGGCTCAAAGCCAAAACAATGCAGTGTCAAATAAACTGTTTAACTGTGGTACACATTTTAAACTAGAGGAAAAACAAAAAATGTTTAGACGCCAAACCGGAAATCAAGTCGGATTCCAAGTTTCTAGATGCTTTGGTGCATTTTTTTGTTCCTCTAGTTTAAAATCTGTACCACAGTTAAACAGTTTATTTGACACTGCATTGTTTTGGCTTTGATCCACTGTATGTATGTAGATATGAATGTATGGGGCCCACAGGTCGTAAGGCGCCTTAACTTTGACCTGTGTTGCAAATCTCTTGAGCTGATCCCAACCCTCGAGCGGAGCGGAGCGAAACGGTGGGCGCTTTTGCTTGTTGCTTGCTTGCTGCTCTTGGTTTCGGTTCATCCCTCTGCTATCCTTCTGGCATCATCATCCTCCCCCACGTACATCCCAGCGAAAGTTTCGATGCTCATTTCAAAAGCATTTTCGTAGCCACTTTCCGGTTCGTCAGCTGCCTCGATGGTTTGATAGCTGGATTGGCAGGTAGGGCACGTAATTCAAATTTAAAAATGTTTACATGCCTCACTTGTACACGCCAGACGGTGAGACGGTCAGACGGCCAGAGGCGGCAGCATGGTCCTGATGTATATAATCTAAGTTTCTGTACGACCACCAGTACGGATCCAGGCAAATCCCCCACCCCTCCAAAGGCAACGGCAATTACAGCTAATCAAAAGCCTCTTCACAATCACATCCCTCGAAAAAAGTAAATACTAGCAGATGGAAGCTGCATACATATTCACATCCATAATTACATATGCACGTTTGTAGGCGAGATATGTAGGCGAGTGTATCCTTATGATAGGACTCCCAATCTTGCGACTGGCAGTCACACTCTCAAGGTTTTTCATTCGGGTTTCCCAATGCAGTGTCAAGACACCCAGAGACCTAGCAAATACATATTCTGCAGAAGAACTCAGTTTTCTTGAGTGCGGCACCCCAACCCCACCAGCACAGCGATTGGCGCAATTAACCTTCGGCCCACTCAGTCCCGACCCTCCCCTCACTCACTTGGCGGACGAATCTTTACCCGAGAGCCTGACACCTGAAAGTGGCTGCAAAAAGAGGCATCTTCGGCCTCGCAGCTCAGCCACGACCCAAGACAAGCCGAGTAGCTTAATAACCTACTCTCCCATCCTCACTCACAGACACCCGCGATAAACAATTTTAACACGAATTCGTGCTGAAAACTCCGTCAATAATTTGCGACACTCTACCACCACCACCACTACTGCCTCAGCCTCAGCCTGCTTCGCTAATTGCTCTAAATTCATCGTTAAGCCGAAAGTACATACATATCTCGTGGATACTGCGACTGGCACTGGGCCCTAAGTAGCCGGCTGGCTGGCTGGCTGGCTGGCTGACTGGCTGCTTGGCTAAAAGAAAATTTGCCACTTGGCATGGAAATGAAACTGAAACTGATAACAAAAACGAACTCAGACGTCGCGACCCCGCCGCAGATGTTTCGTATAAAAATGTATACATATTTAATATATACATATATGTATATGTGTGCATGTATGTATGTATGGACATGTAAATGCATGTATGTACGTGTGTATGCAAGTGGAAACTGCGGCAGGGGCTGCCTCTGACTCTAGGATGCATGTTCACGGGTCAGCTGTTTCAGCGGAGCCACATGGCGCGTCGTGTTCCCGTTGCTCCTTCTGGGTCATATAAACCCAAGAGCAGGACCAAGGCCAAACATGTACGAGGATGGGGCACTGCCGAATAGAAACGTGGAAACCTTAGCCAAGCAGCCCTCGGCAGCAGCATGCAACACGCTTGGCTGGCTCTCCAATCGAGTCGAGTCGATGTTTGCGGATTTGCTGTTGCCTGCCTGTCTGCCTGCCTGCCAGCTGGGAAGGGTATGGGTATTGGGATGTGACCATAGTTGACGGCTCAGGTAGCAGAAAATCTCACATACAAGAGAAAGCCGACAATCCCTCGTCCAGTTCCCAGAGGTCAGGTAGGTCCAAGGAGTGTGTCCGTTCAGGCATTGCCCCACATCGCAGCGCGATTCGCGTGTGTCATTGCCGGCGGCAACTTGTAACCACTTAAAGTTTCTCCATGTCCCGTGTCCATGTCCGTGCCCCTAGTCCGTTGTGATGCGTGTCGGTCCCACGTGTTTTTTTTTAAATTTCAAAATCACACAATACTCCATTTCCACCCATGAACGATAGACGGGTAGCCATATTATATTGACCAAAAACGAATTGACTATCCTTGCAAAAATATGTGTAAATAAATCGCTTAGGCTGAAAAACACACAGATTCGGTTGCCATACGTACTCAAATTAATACTTTAAAAATATTTACATACATAGATATCTATGTACATAAATTGCAACTAGATTCGTAACAACAGAAACAAATGCGATAAGTTCAGTCGACCCGGGGAGGGGATGGTGGGCTAGCCTGATAACGCGCACTGTGCGCATAGTGGGTGTGTTGTAGAGTAGATGGCGGGGTGGGTCGCAACCGGAATCGCGGGGACGTTGGCGGGGTGGAAATTACATTTCTCTTCCATTTTTCTTTCAATTACAACTTTTAATTGATTTACTCATGCACATGAGAGCCATTTGACGAGAGCCACGAGGAGCCTTCAAACGTTATGGATCCGTCAGGATCTGTCCGCATACAAAAACGAGGAAGAACTTTGTAAGCCACGGCAAAGGCCGCGGCTCAACTTTATACCCGGTATTCAGTCAGTATATACATACATATACGATCTTACGATTTTTGTAGTTTATTAT
The DNA here is from genome assembly GCA_037356375.1 of Drosophila affinis. Taxonomy (NCBI): domain Eukaryota; kingdom Metazoa; phylum Arthropoda; class Insecta; order Diptera; family Drosophilidae; genus Drosophila; species Drosophila affinis. Next base: position 23,266,657 of record CM074802.1, on the reverse strand, counting down.
ATGTTCGCAAAATATTATAAACAACACTCTGATAGAAATGGTCGTTCTCTGTGATTCTGAGTTTTCTCGTACTATCAAAATTTTGCATGCCAAAGATTTTTGTAGGGCGTGGGGCGAAATTTTAAAATACACCTGTAACAGTGTGATATCATAGGAGACTGGATACAAAATTTGGTTGCTCTCGCTTTTATAGTCTATGAGATCTAGGCGCTCATGAAGACGGACAAACGGACGGACGGATAGACATGGCTATATCGATTCGGTTATTTATGCTGATGAAGAATATATATACTTTATGGGGTCGGAAACGCTTCCTTCTGGGCGTTGCACACATCCGTTATCACCACAAATCTAATATACCCCTATACTCTTCGAGTGCCGGGTATAAAAATGAGCTGATAAGCCTGCGGGCGGGCCAACGAGTCAGTTGCAGATAACTTCTGCCGCAGGCCCACTGCACCTTGCCACATTTGATTTGGGAATATCAAATTCATTTATTCAATTCGCTCATATGGTTTCAACTTCGATAGCGGCATTTTTCTGTCCAGTACAGTCAAGTCCAGTCCATCCAATGCTTAACGAGCCAGGCGTTAAACCACAGTCAACCGTCCGCCCACCCACACACGAGCTTTGCTAAGCTAATCCCGACCGCAGGAGGACTGGAGGCAGGCGGCAGAATGAAGGATCCAGTCTTCCGGGTAACTATTTCAGAAGTCTCCAGTCTATCTTCACTCAAGCAATGGAGACGCCTCAGATTGCCAAGCCGTGCGGTGGGTCCCGGGTCCGTGAGTATGCGGATTTTTTGCACATCATTAATCTTACGAAGGGGCAGGTCTGAACGAGACCCGCTCATTAATTATGCTCCGCCTCCGCCAAGGGGATAAGCAATACAATCGCGGAGCGACTATTGAAGCACCCTCCCAGGGCAGGCTGCGCGAAGCGCCGTGGTGCTCTGCTCGTAGCGCGATTAGAGGGAAGCCCTAAGGACAGACTCAATCAAAGCCCATTCCCGACAGCGACAGCTCTTGATTTGCAAGTGAAGACAAAGTTCCAAGGTGGTCTGAGTAGACGGTGGAGCGAATCTGGTGGGCATGTGGGCTTAGATATCGTCATCATTAGCGACCTGCCCAGCGTCATAACCTCGGTGTCGCATGGACATGCATACATACATATGTATGCATGTACATGCATTAGCACATATGTAAATGAAATCGCTTTAAACAACCCAAGTTTTCCGCCCAATGGGCCCTGCGTGTCCACAGAAAAATCGTTGGCGATGACCGCGTGACACGAATGCCGCACACCCAAAGCAAGCTGCTGGAGAGAGCGAAAGATTTTGCTGGTTTACTTACATATAATATTTATGTATGGACATGTATACATATGACTGACCGATCTGCTGCATTTTTGATCGAAATAGCTTCGAATATGCTTAATATTAACGAGTATAGAGTATACATGTATATATTTACATACATACATAGCGTGTGATCGACTCGAATATCGCTGCTGTCCTTGGACTTTGGACTGCTCCCAAATGCAAAAACCATTCCCATGTTATTGTATTGGTGCCGATTACTGTAACACAAGTGTACGTGAGCGGCAGCGCAGTAGCATAAACTTTTCCTATGGCTATTAGATAAAGCTGTGACGGCCCCTGGTTTAGATACACATAATGGGATCGGAAGGCTCCTCGTCTCGTATCACACACCCATCTCGAATTCATCGTAAGTCGCGGGACATGGGACCGGACACGGGACCGGACTGAACCGGACCGACAGCCAGCTAAGCGCCATGATAAATTGGCTGCGTGCTCTGCCGCTCCCCCCTGACAAAGTCTCCCAATAACAGAAAACAGCTGATAGCGAGGAAGAGTGAGAGTTTGGGAATGGGAGAGGAGAGGAGAGACGCCGCATACACACTTAAACATCTGCTATAGCTGTGTGTATGATAAATTAACAGATTAGAGATCAGCAGTAACGGTATAAAACAAACGAACGGAGAAACGAGAAAGCAAAAATTAGCTCAGTGCACACACTGGCGATGTTGGTGTGAGTGCTTTTGTGTGTGTGCGTGTGGGGGGCGGGTGCTGGGGCTGGTTGAGACGGGTAATATAAATGAATAATGTGCACTAAGCGTAAAGCCCACATGAGAATTGAAATTAAAACGACAATAGATAACACACACGCACAGCACACGAGGCAAGAGGCACCCGCTGTAACCCGCAACCAGTTCCCTCGTCACCCAACTCCGTTGCAGAGGAACATTGTGTCCTCGCATATCCTCCGGCATTATGAATGGACCATATGTATTTACATATGTATTGCATGTGTGTGTTTGTCTAGCTCATGTCTTCAGTAAATAAAATGAGCGGCACCGTTCTGATCAGGTGCAAAGGACGCGGCTCTACTTTGCACCCGGTACTCAGTCAGTACAGCGTACACACTGCACGAGCAAGAGTATGCGAGAGAGAGAGAGAGAGAGAGGGAGAGAGAATGAATTAGCGCGTGGTTGGGACTAACGTAGGCACTGCAATTACATTTGGTACTGCTGGCTATAATAATAGTTCGATCTGGTAGCTACAGATGCTCATTCCCTATGATTCTACGTTTTCGCTTCTTATGTATCTTCAAACCTTCAGATTTTATAGGGGTGGTAGTGGGTGCAGCAAAGTTTGGAAAAAAACTTAATTCAGTGGTGACATCGCAGAAAAACCAGTCTGAGCATAAAATTTTGATTTTCTATTTCTTAGTCTCTGAAAACTAGGTTTAAAATGGACAAAATGACTCGGCTATGCATGCTGTGAGGAGGCTCGTCTCCTACTCTGAACTGAACTACTTCAGAATACCCTCTACATCAGAGTTGTGATTATTTCATATTATTACACTGTGCGATAGTGATTTGTACTTTGATCGAGATACAAATTAGGTTGTAGGCGTGGATGAGTAGAGCACTTCCTACAAATCGCAGTTTTGAATTAAAACGAGAGGGAACGTTGTGAGCCGCGGCAAAGGCCGCGGCTCTACCTTATACCCGGTACTCAGTCAGTATATACATATGTACATACATATATGTATGAGCATGCGATTTATGCAATTTATTATATGTTCGCAAATGGGACAAATTAAAAAAATGGGCAAAAACTAATATTTCAAAATATGAAGTAAATTTTTGGAATATTATACATGTTTCCGATTTTGTTTGCATATGATTTTTACATCTGCTTCTAAATTTCTACATGACATGTATAACTACATATTTGAGACGTACAAGTGTTTAAGACAGAGAGAGAGAGGGCATGAGTCAGCGCTTGGCAGGCGTTGCGTAGCCACTGAAATGTAATTTGTTTCTTCTGGCCATAATATTGATCCGACCTCATCCATATTCGGCCATCTGGTAGATATGGTAATTGCCCATGATTCCACGTTTTTGGTTTTCATTTATCTTAAAAATTGTGGATTCCACAGATTTTCGTCTTTTCTGGGGGCGGAAGGGGGCGTGGCAAAATTTTGAAATACACTTGTACTGAAGTGATATCACAGGAGCTTGGATAGAAAGTTTGGTTGCTCTAGCTTTTATAGTCTCTGAGATCTAGGCGCTCATTTAAACGAATAAGCAAAGCAGATGGGGTCGCGTGTGAGAGAGAGCGAGAGGGAACGATTACTTTCGAATTAGTTATCTTCATTGTAGCTATAATAATGATCCGATCTGATCCATATTCAACACTCTGATAGAAATGGCCATTCTCTATGATTCTGCATATTTAGTTTTCTCGTACCTTCAAAATTGTGTATGCTACAGATTTTCGTTGTTTGTGTGGGCGGAAAGGGGCGGGGTGAAATTTTGCAACACATTTGGAGAAGTGTGATCATACAGGAGACTGGATACAAAATTTGGTTGCCCTAGCTTTAACAGTTTCTGAGATATAGGCGCTAATGAAGACGGACGGACGGACGGACAGACAGACGGACGGACGAACAGACGGACATGGCTATATCGACTCGGCTATTGATGCTGATCAGGAATATGTATACTTTATGGGGTCGGAAACGCTTCCTTTTGGGCGTTACACACATCCGTTATCACCACAAATCAAATATACCCCTATACTCGAGTACCGGGTATAAAAAAAATGTTTGTGGTATATGTATGTATTTCAATGATCTACAAATGATCTACTCATCCAAGCCTACCTAATTTTTAATCAAGCAAAGTAAATTCCAAAAGTGCTATTTTGTCGCACAGTGAATGTGAATATGAATTTACACCGATCTTTATACAGTTCTATCACAAATACATATTTACATCGTTTTTCTTGGTGGTTATTATTCTTTTATTATTTGTTTTCAATAAAATAAACTTTAATATAATGTAGAATCATGTTAATTGAAGAAATAGATCCATTTTTAACTCAGAGTCATTGTCAGGCTGATCAAAATAATAGGTACAAGGTGTGTATCTCTTTAAAATTAAGTGAATAATTTTGAAATTCTTTCTTTTTTAGCCATTTAAGATACATTTCATAATGTATGTAATGTCAGTAAATATGATATATATATGTATATACATACAGTATGTAAGTAAGTAAAGAGCAAGATATGGACATATTCGAGTTTGAATATATTTCAAACTTTATCTGTTCCATATCTGTTCTTGTATCTGCGACTGTATCTATTTCTGTTATCAGGTCTGTGGGAGCGATAAAGAAGTTATTTAGCTTGCAAAATGCCGCCGGCTTTTTTCAGGAGGGAACGTCGAAATTATTGCAAAGAGTAGTTTAAACTGAATACGAAGGGGATATGCACACATACATATGTACATAAGTACATGCATACATCCATCCACAGACAGACGGATAATTTTTCCAAACAGCAACGGAAAACGTCGACACTCGAAAAGTAAAGGTAAACGGCATTGATGGCAACGTGGGAACGTGAGTAGGGTGATGAGAATATAGTCACATTTGCCACCTTGAGGCGCGGAGCCTTGGCGCTCGAGCCTCTCACTCTCTCTCATAAATGGCAACTATTGACAACTCACAAAATCAATGCTGATGATAACGACGCGAAGGCGAGAGTGCCAGCAAAAGCGATGTCGCTACGGGGGGAGAAGCTTCACACTGGGGGCGGATTGGGTACGCTGCATTTCGGCTCATTATTCGGCCCAGTGGGTCAGAACACCTCAGATTCGAGATTCCGGTCGACTATCATTTCGGCTTGATCGGATAAGAGAGCTTCCCGCGATGCGAGAAATCCCATGCATTTACGGTACATTTCCATACCAGAGCACTGCAAAAATCAAATTTTTCTTTGTTCTACTACTGCACTAAAGTTCTCACTTATGTATGTACATGCAATCACTCAAAAATAGTCAGAGATGACTGAAATCAGTTCGCGCTGGCTAACGCAATGATTGGATCACTTTTTACGCACTTGCACTTCATGCACATTGCATCATTGCGTTATTACTCACAATCATTACGATTATTGTTAAGCAAAAGTGAACAAATACACCCGGAACACATTGACTGAGAACGAGCATGAATTAATTTAGCGACACAAGGCCACAAGAAGGGCACAGTTCGAGTGATATACATACATACCATCATATGAACATTTTTGCAATCACCCAAAGCTGTTTTTGTGTTACGTATGTACGAGCACATACATACATGTGTACATACATATCTGATGACGCACAAATGTTGGATCTTGGGAGCGATCCTGCTAGATATGCAGGCAGTTAGGAAGGAAGGATCGGGAAGTGGTGCATCCCACTTTGCACACGCACGCTTCTCTCTTCTCACTCGCAAGGGGATGATGATGCGGACGAGGAAGAGGAGAGAGGTAATGCGGTATTGCGTTGTTGCGGCGTATTGGTGGGGCAGGGACCAAGAGTGGGTGCGGGTTGTTTGCTCCTGTCATCGTTGCCGTTTAATGTTGAATGTTGAACGGTGCCACGGTGCCGCGGTGCCCCTGTCGTTCCGATGCTGGCAAGAACATTTTCATAGCGATTGTCACTTGAAAACCGAACCAAACGGAACGGAACGTAACGGGAGCATGCTTCTTGCACTATCGTTTTGCCGATATGGCGTGATGATAATGGGAAGGGAGACGCGGAGCAAGGGCTTATCAGAAGGCAAACAACACGGACTGAACAGAGATTGGGAAAGGGACAGAACCTGAAACAGACAGAGAGAGAGAGAACAAAAATAAAATAGAGGGGGGAAGTTGGGGTTACGTTATCTTATTACTTATTGATTTTGTGTTATCAGCTGAGGGAATGAAGAGAAGGGCAGGGGGAGGGGGCAGCCAAACAAAACAATATCCCACCATGAGAGCAAGCCACCCAAACGCAGACACAGACACAAGCGCTGGTGCTGGACGATTCGGCTTCGTGGTGCCTCATTACATTGCAAATACATACATACATATGTATGTAGATACATATGTCTGTACATATTTACGTACGTAAATATATATGTTTGTATATGTATGTAGCTCTAACGTACGAAGAAGTAAGAAAGGGAGGGCGGGCGGGCGTTCTGCGCGTAAAAACTTGACGGGCGGTGCTACTGCTGCCTGACACAAAATTGTAAGAGCAGAAGCAGATGAAGGCACAGCAGGGACAGAAAGACTTCGAGCACTCACTTAACAAATAACCAAAGTTTGTTGCTGATGACGATGGTGCTGGCGGCAATGCACTATGGGGAAAATTTCCATTTTTCGGGTATTTAGTCATTTTTTCAAGTTATTAAAATTGGTCATCAAAGATTGCAATATTTTTGTGGCCGATATTCAAATTGCTCGTATTCAAACGCGACACATTCTTTTTGACTTTTGACGTTATATTTTGTATGTGTCATGAAGATGTTGAAAATGAGGAAAATGTCTGAGGAAAATAAATCTATTATTTATTATTTCTTTAGCTCCTGAGTTTGATCAAAATTATGGTTTTCTAAAAGTAAAACTTTATTTTTATGTATAAAAGAGAATTATGGTTAATAAATATTAGTACTAAATTCAATTTTTTAATATAATACAATTTTTTTTTATGGGTGGGCGGTGACACGCCCACTTTTCCAAAAACTGTTTCTAAGCGCTTACATAATAGTAGCAAAAAAACCACATCGAAATATCTTGCTTAGTTTAGGAGTTATTAATTAATACCCGAAAAATTGGAATTTTACCCATAGTGCAATGTCATTCGCTTCCACAGGGTGCTGGACCAAGTACAAATACAGAAATACAGATACACAAGTACAGATACAGATTTACAGATGGTGAAAATGAAAAACACACATACATATGTACATACACATTCGTAGCCACTGCCCCGACTGCCAAGTAAAGTTCCCATAACACAAAAATACCAATGAAATATCCTCATATGTACATACATACATATGTACATACATATATTTTGTAAACTACACAAATACATATTTACCTATGCACAAGTTTATGCTCTAAATATTTACATAGATATTTATATAGAGGACGAAACTTTGTGGCGATCCCTATCTGCTCATCAGAATGTTTCGACTTTTAGAGACTTCGATTTGGAAGGAAAATCTCGGAAAAACCTATGGTCGGGCTCTCCAGCACTTCAGTATGCAAAAAGCGTGTTCACTCTCCTTTACATAAATACATATGTGTTTACATACATATATATATACATACCCTGCAGTTCCAGTCGTAAACGATGACGAATGTCAACGACAATGTCATCTAGGTTTTAACGCCCGCTAAACCGAACCCTTTATTTACTCTCTGCATCCTTTTTTCCGCGCGATCGTAATAGATCGGCTATGCCGATCGTGCGAAGTACAAGATAATTTGGTTCTTTTTTTCTTTATATGTATATAATATATGCGAGGTGCGTGGTTTGTTTTTGTTGTAGGAGCACAAACCACCGCTGAACTACGGTGAGCATTGCTTTTTGTTTAAACGACTCTTTTACAAATCAAACATATAAAATGTATTTCTGGAATTTCGATCCTTCCTTTCTTATATAATTGCGACCAAATGAATAGTATTTTATAGAATAATAATTTTATTAATAGATCAAAAAAATGCGGAACACAATGGGGACGGGCACATCCTGGAAGGACATGGAAAGCAAGTCTTTACCAGTCAAAAAACTAAACAAAAACATAATAAAGTAGTCCATATTATTTCAGTGGTGATGCAATTGAAGTTACCGAACGAAGCTCATGGATCCCCAAAACTGTCATATGTTCATAATTGTAATTATTTTTCGGCTAAAATCATCACCTATTGTATGCCTTATCTTTTTGAGAAAATCATCACTTATTATATGCCTTATTTTTTCGCACTTCTCGATGACCATGTCATCGCCTATATGCTCCAATGTTAACGTGAGCAGTTCATCGTTCCGCGCGACATCACTTATGTACATACATATTTCATCAGGGGTGCTCACGCTCAAATCGATGTGTCATTTGTAAGCAATGGCCCGTACTGCAGGGTACATATTATATGTACATAGGACAATGTACATGGATAATGTCGTCCGGCACATTTTATCTCAGAAATTTTCCGAAACATTTTGCTATTCGCCCCAAAACAGAGTTGCCCAGCTTCCAGGATTCGAACTGGATTTTTAGCAAACTTGGATCGCAGCCGAACAGTGGGCGAACGGAAGGGAACGATTCCCTTTGTGTACGGCTTGCTGAGAGCATGCCATGGGGGCATGGGCATCGGTAAATGATTAAGGGCGACAAAGTACCGCCGCAAATGTCTGGCCGAATGCAAAATTTTGCACAGCGCGAATCAGCGCAAAGCAAAAAACAGAAAGAACAAGCATGATGGCGGGAAGACCGACTGGTGGAAGGAGGAGCAACATTGTGTCTGAAGGATGCTCATGGCTGAAATTGTGGCTGCCAAGGGCCCGAGAAGGCCCGAGGGCCTCGCCCGACTTCCACTTGACACAACGGCTCCTCGCCGTTCCTTTAGACAACGAGAAGCGCAGACTGCAGTTTTGTGCACTTGATTTATAGCCGGAGGCTGCATCTGCAAGTCTCTACGGGCGGCGAGGCGAAGCATTCGTTTGGGCAGCAACAAGTGTAGATGGGGGCCTGCTCGCGGGCGCAGTCGGCGCGGGAAAGCTGAGGGAGGGGTGCGGCTAAATGGGTTGGTTGACCGCCTAATGGGGAACAGAATTAATGACGAGCTCTGATTCCATTGTGGCCCACAACAAATGCAATGTTCTCCTCTCTCTTCAAACGGAATCGACAATTGTACATTCATATGCACTCATTTATGTACATATGTATGTATTTATGTATATACCGATGTATTTATGCATGTATGTACATACAAACATACGTACCTTATCAGAGTACCGTATCATTGTTTCTCGTGGAATACAAATTTGTGCCAATCCGAATATGCCGCTGGAATTAAATAATGTAAACAAATACCGACTGCACCTACCATTAGGTAACGAGAGGATTGAAGCTTGAATATATGTATGTATGGCATGGCATGGCATCAAGACACGAGAGGAGCCAGGATACGGACCTTGCCATTTCCGTTGGATTCCTCTTTCTCTCACTTTGTCTTCTCTTCTCTTTTAGACGTCGTTTCTGGCTATTCTATAGCCCAGTCCCGTATTTCGTGACCCAAGTTTGTTATTATATTTAAACATTATAATGATTGTGGCTCAAAGAAAGCAAGCGTTGTTCTCCGGCTGAGTTGCCTCGCTCCATTCGCACGGCTTTCGTGGTTCCATGTTCATGTGGAAATAAATCATTCAATTCCGCTCCGTTTTATATCGACGTTATTTCGGATGACGCCATATTTGTCAAATGACGTTTAAATTTATGGGAAAATGACATATGAGTAACGTACACACGCAAACGCACACACCCAACCACACATACATACAGACACACCTAAGAGATTGCATAGTTGGCACAGTGGGTCCAATGCAGGATAACCGAATTGAAACATTTTATAACAAAAACATACATATGTATTGTGTATATACATATGTATTGTGTATATACATATGTATGTACATATATGTATTTAGTTTACAAAACGTATTATTGAAAATGTACTAATACTCTGTAAGACTGCAGGGAAATCAGGGAAATCAACGCGATTGCCCCACTATGTCCTCTTCGAACATTTTTCTCACTTCTCCCCATGATCTGGCTGAGTCAGCACTTATGCACTTCTCTTGAGTGGATGTGCATTTCTGTGCAGTGTGTACATGCATATGTATCTCGTTGTGCGTGTCCACATTGTCCGCATTGTGAAGTTCAACAGCCGCACGGCGCATACACATGCACATGCACATAAAAACGTATATACACCCACATATGTATGTGTTCATGAACACATGTGACACATTCATACGTACATATGTATGTAGGGACATACGTACATACGTATGAATTGTTGTATGTTCATGCATTTGAATCTGGCAAGAACATTTTTCGCGTTATTTGATAAGCAAGCAAACACACATACACATACACACACAGGCATACACGCACACACACACACACACACACACACACACGCACACACACACACAACTAGTGCCACTCTCTCATCAAATATGTGATTTTTTTCTGTTTCTCTCTCTTTCTCTCTATCCGTCTCCATTCGACCGTAAAAAGATCGTTCAGTAACTGAGACCGAAAATATGTTTTGCTCTTTTTGTTGTTTCTTTCGTTAAAAGCAATTAACCGCAACAGCAAAAACATATTAAAACTGATGTGAGACGAGCGGGACGAGCTGAACCGAACAAAACAGCATCAAACCGAACATGGTATATTAATGCAGGGGTTAGGTAGTGTTGGATGAGGCAAGGGATTCCTAGAGAATTTTGTTTTGATAATTACCTACAAAAATATGTACATATGTATGTACATATTTTGTTTCAGCTGTGTCGTTTTGTGTTTGAAGCATAAAGTCGCATGTCCCAACGATAGCAAAAGAGAGAGACAGAGAGAGAGAGGAAGAGAGAGAGCGGGAGAGCGAGAGAGACAGACAGAGTTTAAAACAGAATGCCCCATGGTGCTAGTCTGTAATACACAACTTAAAGCGTTCCGTTCCTCATCTTATTTATTTACATGCATTGCATATAAATGTGTGTACATATAAGTAAATACAACCTGGAACTGAACTTCTGGCATGATACCGAAATGAGACGGATATGGCGGAGATCACCGTTTTGCTTATTTGAATGGGTTTGGGGAAAGGGACAGTGGGTGGGGCTTCATGGCTTACCTGATATCAATTCTGTTGCACCACAGCCATTGACGGTTCAATGATGGCGCTGCGATTGGAGCATCGGCAAGTACGTAACGATGCTGTGGGGAGCTGTAAGAAAGAACAGTTAGAAAGAGCAATTTTTTTTAGAAGACGTTGGTCGAACTGTGTTGTGTGTTTGAGTTCGATTCATACCGAAAATTGATAGATCGATCCCTGAAAACCATGGAACCGAGGGAATGGAGATGCAAAAAAAAGGCGAACACAAGGCACAAAAGGAGTAAACAATCAGACAAAGCCAGCGAGCAGCGGGAGAAACATTAACACAAAGAGGAACAGATAGCTCCCTCTCTTTTGGATGGCATAGGCGTGAAAAACAACAGAGTATACAAAAAGTAGAGACCGAAGAGCGCGATAGCAAAGCAAGAGCAATAGCAGCAGCCGTCACAACAAATCTAATTTAAAACGAATCCCGCAGGTCAGACCCATCAATACCCTGTGTTCTTTTACATATATGTACATATTGTATATATGTACATCTGTATATTAAATCTAGATAATGGCTGATCCGAACATAACCTGATTTGATATGATCCCAACATATGGAAATTACTTTTATTAATGCCAATAATTAATTATTTTCATGTACATATGTATGTATTTGCATACACACATACATACATACATATGTATGTACGCATGTATAAGATTTGGGTTCCTTGATTCTTCGGCCTACCCTTGTCACAATAAAGTCCGAACCAGAAAGGGATTAGCACTCAAATACTTCCTTTTTGGCGTGGTACATCGCTTCCTATGTACTTTCTCTCCCGCCTTAAATATTCTATTGTTGCCGGTTCGCATCGATCAGGAAACCAAAAGACGGGGCAAACTGTACCGCTGCCAGAGCTCCTTCACTCGTAGGTTCTGCCTCAGCTGGAAGTGAAGCTTCGGAACCAACTTCTTTGTGTCTCATTTGGCTCCAGCGCCATTATCTACTTCAACTTCAGTTGCCTTTCTGCTGGGGCCATAATACATATGTACATACATAATATACATATACATACATACATACATACAAATATGTATGCGAAAACGAGTTTGGTTGTAGTTTTTTTTTTTTACTGTTTTTATGGCTGCTGCCTGCGTTTGGCTTAACGAAACCCCAAACTCTACTTCAAAAACACAACCACAAAAGAAGTGATCAACACTGGATACGTGATCATGTTTTTCAGGACAACGTTCGGGAAAAAAGCTGCAAAACTTGGACCCTCTTACATACATACATATGTACATACAATACTGTGTGTGTATTTCGATCTCATCGGCATTCGAAGTTTTTCTCGCGACCTCAGGACAGGTATGGCACGCAATTTAATACATGCAGTTTTAAGATAAATAAGTATTTGTTTGTACACACATATTTCTACAATCACAGGTTTTTACTTATTAATCTCTCCCACAGTAAGTCTGTCGCTCGTGATATGTACATATGTATGTACATATGGGCTGCATGTATGTATGTACATACATACATACATACATACATATGTCAGAGGAAATGAAAGCTGCTCAAAATATATGTAGCAATGGAGCAAAGAATCATATATTAATAGTGCATACATATGTACATATGTATGTATGTATGTAAATATATTGGTATTTTTTTATTCCTTTACTGATTCTGTATACGTAACTACATACATACATATGTACATATGAATGTATGCAATTGCTCAAATAACAACTAAAAATATAAAATAATTAACCAATTTTAAATTGTTAATTTTAATCATTTTTTGCTGCCCCAGAGCATTGCTTCGCCTATTTACATATGCATGTTTGTATGTGTATATGTATGTATGTGTGTGCATAAAAGTGTGCACATACATATGTACATATGTTGTCCTGCACTAAATTTCATGGCTCAGTAAAGGAAAAAATATTTGCGATTGATTGCTATCCTTTTCCAAATCAGAAAATAATATACATATGTATATACATAGATATTGGAAGAACAGATCATCATCGGATGGAGGAAAAGCTTTATTCTTGGTGGACAAATTTAAAATCATAATCGTCTAATTTACTCTATCTTATGCGGACGTGCACTCGACGTTTCTATAGCTATACACTCAGGAGCACGTTGATGGTGCCAGATTCATACCCTCTGCCTTACCCTCCTACCGTAGCCAGCAGAGTGGAGTAGTTGAGTTTAGTGCTCCGTCGTGGTTCCAATTGCCGGAATGAGAGTTACATATCATTTTAGTTCGTCATCGTTGTTGATGTTCCTGGTCCTGATGCTGCTTACTCCATTTTGGGCGCTTATATTATAGAAGTCTCAGGAGGTTCTTACATACCCTTTTAGAGGGCCAAATAATAATAATAACAACATTATAAAATAATAACATAATAATAATGATATAATAACAGGCTTTTCGAGCAGATCCCCTAATATGGGTAATGTTAGAATGAGTGTACATCTGTATGTGTGTCTGTATGTGGTCGTGTGTCTATTTGTCGGTCCGTATTTCTATTTTAAATTTCCTTCTGACGGTATTAGGGAACTAAAAAACAAGAACCTATTGGGACGAACCGCTATTGAATATATTAAGGAGTATTTGGAAGAAGAATGGTATGCATACGTATGTACATACTCATATATACGATAGATGAAAGGTGCATGCATGCATGCGCTCCTCGTCACTTTAATAGGACACCCCAGTCACTTGGAGACCACTTGAATACCACAGGCGTTTGGTTTAATAGTAAGTTTTAATACATGGACATACATATATGTATGCATATATTTAGTTAATATGCTTTTTTGTTTTATTCGATTGTTTAATTAATTATAATTATTAATTATTATTTATTATTTTATTACTATTATTTTTATTTATTATTATAATTATTTATTTTTACGTTTTCCATAAAAAATGATTGCCCCCGAATCTTTGTCTTCGTTAATACTTTCTCTATGAATCTTCCCTTTGAACAAATTACCATCATTTAATCAAATTTAATTTTAAACCGTGGGTGATTGAAAATTGACTCTATGGGGTGTCCTATTCAAGTGGCGGGGAGTGTATGTTGGGTTTTTGTTGCTCTTGCTGGCTCCATATTCCCACTCCAGCCTCACAATGTATTCTTGTACACAACCTCACACACACGCAGGCAACCGTGTTTGAGTGTGCGTGAGTACTTGTAGTGGGCTGCAGGCAGCGACTTCTTTTTGGCATTTGCTTCTCTGACGCCGCGGCCGCCACCACCACCTTTGCCACTGCTTCTTTACCACTCATCCAACAGTCACAATGTTCGTATCTGGTGTTTCTCTCTATGCTGCTTTCTCTTGCTCTGGAAAACGCTTGAGAGCAGTTTAAGCTCTGCCTGAGCCCAAAATGACTACACACAGCAGCACTCAGAGAATGTGTGTTAATGTGTGTGTTTTTATTTGGAAAGGGTCAGTTCCCGCAAAAATTAAAGAGAGATAGAGACCGAGAGGTAAATAGAAAGATCGTTACACTCTCCGATTGCGAGCACTCTGTGGCAAAGATGTAGAGAGAGAGTCGAATAGGCGGCTAATTGTTTTGTTCGCTGCTCTTGTTCTTTGTGTCTCCCCCTACGTGCATTTCCTTTCTTTCGAGTAGATATTTCTTTAACAAAATAAAATGGGCCATGAACGCCCAGAAGAACACTTTGAGGGTGTCCTCCGTTCCCGACTAACTGTACTGATAGGGGCTCCCTGCTCTCCAAAAAAGAGTTTTTGGCTTTCGAAGAGTTTTTGGCTTTCGAAGAGTTTTTGTTATATTTCGCAAACTTCAGTTGCAGTGCTTTCCGCTTTACCACCGCTAACCCAAGAATGCAATTTGTGTTGCTGTTTTTGACGCTAGCCCTTGTGTTGCACCGAGGCACTGGGAAAGCGAAATAATTACTGGAATGATCGTCATAGCTCGGTTAACGGGTGCCTCAAGTCTTGTCTACTTCCAATCTTGTCTTTTCGCTGCGGGTCGCTATTTCGGCACCGCAGATGCACACTCCGAACGATATGACGGAATTTTTTGCTCTCGCTCATATTGTCGTTGTCGTTGGTGTTGTGGGCACTGCTGCTGCTAGAGTTTCTGTGCACTTTTTTCGTTGGCATACAGGTAGGCAGAGTGTAGAACCGGTTCAACGGGTTGTGGTGCATTATCTCACACACACATATACAAACACATACACACACGCACATACGCACACACACTGTATGTTGAGTTCTGCATTGCTTTACCTCTTCGCTGCGTCGATCCACTCGGTTCGTTCTCAACGGCCACGAATTAACTTCACTCAGAGCCCCGAGTGGTTTTCGCTGGCTTTGAGCGTGTCAAACGGACTTGGTTTCGAGTAATTATTTTCGATTTAAAAGGGGGTGGTATCGAAGGCAGGGGCACAGATATAATCACGCTCACTGGCAAATAACTAGAAAAAAATACAGGCTGCGGGAAAACACGCGTGATCTGGAGCTCGATAGCAGCTGCAGCTGGATTTGGTTAAACGGCGGGACGCAGGGCGACGAAGAGGAACGGCACAAGCACTCGATTCTCGGGTTCTCGCTCCCAAAAAAACCTTTACGACCGGCGTTCACGAAAAAAAAACTGACACTACTTCTGGTGTTTCCCGAGACTGATTGAAGCAGCAAAGTTCCACTCGACCGGTCGATGTTCGTTTGTTGTGTTTGAGTCGAACCACTTGGTTTGACGGGCCACCAACACACAAAAAGCCTAGACTCTCACGGATACAGGCACGAACCCAAAGTCTCACAGCTGACATACAACGTTCTCTTAAATTCCACTTAGCTCTCTCTCTCGGCTCGATGGCCATGAATCAGAGAGAATACGGCTGGATGCGACTCGCGTCGCACAGTGGGACGTTAGCAGAAAAGAGGCGGCAAAAAGAATTTTTGATTTGAGCGTTTAGGATAATTTAAATATTATAAGAGATAAATCTTTTCAGTGAGCATTTTTATAAATTTTCTGCAGCTTTGAGCTAGAATGATTATCTTGTTGGCGTTTTTTATTGAGTTCATTATTATCAATATTTAATAAGAATAAATAGTCTATTGAATCAATCGTTCTAAAAAAAAATCTTTTCTACAAGCCATCTAATATATCAGATATGTTTAAAAATTGACTTAACTAGAGCTAGTTAGCATCAAAAATACAACAATTTTTTGTCGAGCACGGACATCTATAGTCGATATTTTGTCGAGCACAACCAATACGAAGAACAAATTCATTACAAAATTGTAAAATCCAAAAAGGCTAAAAATTAATTATAAAACTATTATGTATACAGAAATTGACAATTAGTATTGTATTGTATTGTAGCACAATGCTGCCTAGATTGGTAGATATTCTTGTCATATGTAGTTTATTTAATCAAAATATCTTTACTGGTTCAGAACTTTAAAATTTAGCAAGCTGAAATTGTCTAATGTCCCAATGTGCAGGCGACTCAAGAACGCAACGCAACATGTTCGAAGTGTCGGGCTGCAATTGCGCCACATGAGAGAGAACTCTATGTGAATGTGTATGTGCATTTGTCTCGGCCGCTCGTGTTGTTCGTGCTCATCATCTCTCAGGGGATTGTTGATAAATTGTTGCTGTTGTCCCAAACCTAATCACGGCCATCAGAATTGTTGCGGTGCCTGTTGCCAAGCATGTTTGATGTTGGAACTTTGCACTATGGGGAATTTTTCCACTTTTTCTGGCCAACCCAGCCCATTTTACAAAAGTCGTTAAAATAAAATATTTTTAACCGATATATGTACATATGTATATTAAAATAACATTGGTATTCAATGTTATGTAGTTAATTTGTCAGCTGTTTAACAGAGCTGTTCGATAGCTAGACTCCTGTACTGTTACAGGCTTTTTACACTGGGTGCGTTACCTATCGATATCGGTATATATCGATAGACGCAGAGGCGTTTACACCACAGCGTCCTTGCGTCTTTGCGTCCTTGCGACTTTGGAAGAGGGCTACACATTTTGTAAACAAAGTAAAAAATGTGTGAAAATCAACGAAATATGTCGGAAAAAGAGTTGAATATTCTAACTGTGGTGACGCAAATTGAGGAGAATCTTTTGAAGTGCATGGAAGCGGATGGGTTATCCTCAGAAAAGTTGCAATTCGTCTTGCAACTGCACTGAAATTATTTGGTGTGTCCAAATCCATTGTGTGCAGGATTTTGATGGAATTTTGTCTGAAGGTGATTGCTGAACTCGCTGACAAGTATAATATATGCCAGCAGAAGATCACGGAAACAGTGAAAGGATTCAAAGACATGGGACTTGCAGCAAAAAATTTGAAATCAACCATATTGTTGAAATGCTTGATTTCATAATACAATTAGTTCAAAAAATCTGTTCTAAGCATTGCATGTATTATTGCCCATTTCTGGGAAAACGCAAAGAATCAAGACGCAGCCTTAGTGTAAACGGTACATTAGCAGTAATATTTATTCTTACAACTTTGAAGTAATATAAAGTGTAAAATTAAAGAATTTAAGTGAAATTTATGCAATGCAGTCCAACATGTGCCGTTGCGTCTTTGCGTCTAGCCATAAAATATTTTTTTTTCGACTTTTCCTGAGATTTTAAAGTCAAAATTTCGAGAAAAAACTCTGAAAAAAAATTGAATTGAAAGCTTAATATCTTCCAGACGTTAAGCTGCAGCTACAAAAAGTCTGAATCGGATTATAGCTGCATTTGTCAACTTTTATAAGAAATTTAAGTTATGTGAAAAATAGAAGTACTGCCTCCGAAAAACAACATTTTTAAAAAATTTCGTAAAACGTAAAAAAAACCAAATTTCTTTAAAAAAATTTAAGTCTCAAAATTTATCAGAAAAAGTCATTTTTGGCCACAGCGGAAAAAAAGTTGAATTTTATCGAGTAGTGTAATTAGAGCAGTTAGAAAGACAGAGTTGGAAATGAGGAGGAAAGTAATGCCTAGTCGGGCGGAAAGGAACAGCAATACTAATAAGGTTGATGAGGGCAGTCGATTCGACCTCACCAGAGAGAAGCTTATGGAGAAAGAGAACTCCTTGGCAGGTTCTACGGGATTTAAGAGAGGGGAGGTTAATTAAGCGCAACCTACTTTCATAAGAAGGGAGATGGATCGAAGGGTCCCAATTGAGTCCCCGGAGGGCAAAGATGAGGAACTGTTTTTGTACTGATTCGAGCATATCCTGAAATTTTTGGTAATGAGGAGACCAGACACAAGAACCACATTCCAAGATAGGCCAGACCAGAGAAACATACAGAAGTTTCGTAGTACACGGGTCAGTAAATTCCTTAGACCATCTTTTGAGAAATCCTAGGAATCCTTTGACTTTGTTAGAGATAATATAGATATGAGAGTTGAAACATAGATTGGGTTCAAACGTAATGCCCAAGTCGTTAACTTTGAACAGGCGTTGTAGGGTTCATTGAGTAATCGAAAAGGTATGGCTTATTGCGATGAAAATGATATTGCATTTAGCAATGCTTAGAGGTAGAACGTTAATTAAGCATCAATTGTTCAGAGCATCAAGATCTGATTGCAAAGATAGTGGGGGCAATTGGTCACTATAGGAAAAACATAGCTTAACCTCATCAGCATACATTAAGACACAAGAATGAGATAACATTTGAGGATGGTCGTTAATAAATAGTTTAAATAACAAGGGATCCAGATGGCTACCTTGAGGCACCCCCGATGAGACTATAGCAGGCTTAGAGAGAGTGGAGTTAAAACAGACACGTTGAGAACGATTAAAAAGGTAAGAATTAGTCCAGTATAGAAGCCTAGTCGGAAATCCTAGGTTTATGGAAGTTTATGGAACCCTAGTTTATGGAAAAGACGATTGTCATTGACGGAGTCGAAGGCTTTACTAAAGTCAGTATAAACGACATCCGTTTGAAACTGTTTAGCAAGTCCAGCAGTTAGAAATGCCGAAAATTCCAGAAGGTTGGTAGACACTGAGCGACGTTTTACGAATCCATGCTGAGATTCAGAGAATACAGAACTACAAAAATGTTGCAGCTAAGAAGTGATGATTTTTTCGAAGAGTTTAGGAATGGAAGATAAATTGGTAATACAGCGGTAGTTTTAGTTTTTTAAAGGGAATTATATAGAATTCTTTCCAGACGCAAAGACGCAAGGGCTCGCAAAGAGATTCTGCATATAGTTTAAGAACAACGCTCGGAACCGAGTCTGGCCCAGGGGAGAACGAAAACTTGCACAACTTTAAATTGGTTAAGAGACCATCATAGTCGATGAAGGGGCGACAGATACAACTAGAACTATTTAAAGGGATAGGATATGCGTACCTGCTACCAAAGTCGTTTGATGAGACTAGGATAGAGGTAAGGTTCATGGAAGGGACAGAGTAGCAACGTTGGAAATAGGAAGCGAATAGGTCAGCAATATCAACATCGTAATCAGCATAATTACCATTTAAGTGTAGAGATGAAGGAAATTGAGAAGATTTACGTTCAGAGCTAACAAACCTGAATAATTGTTTAGGATCGCGTTTAAAGTTTAGCTTGCATTTGCTCAAATATTTATTGTAGCACAATGTATTAAAAAAGGCAAATGTTGAATTTGCAATTGAGTACTTACTAAAATAGGACTGCAAACCTGATTTTTTCCATTTCTTGAACATGCGGGTTTTACAATTTCTCAATTTTCTACAATTTATTAATCTTGGGGTGAACTAGATAGGACCAGAAAGATTTCTGGAGGGGATGACTAAAGGAACATACGTGGGAAAGATGGAAAAAATAGTACTATAGAATGCATTAGTGACAGACTCAACTTTCTGGAAATCTAGGAATGACCAATCGATCTGAAATAGGGCAATATTCAAGGAGAAAAAATCAACCTTCTTAAAGCACAACACACATATCCGAAGGCTTAATGAACGACTTTATAGGGCCTGAAGGCAAGTTAGGTTAGGTTAAGGCGGCTGCCAAGCTCCCTAGAAGCCCGTCCCACTTAGTCCGGTTTCGGCCCGTTGTGGTACCGCATGTGATCTTCCCCTCTTCCATTTCGTGAGACCTAAAAAAGTCAACAGTTATCCCATTCGGATGTTCTTATGATGTTTGCTATATTTCTAGGACATACATATGTTGGACATTTTCGAAATGTCTGGACCATGGGGCATGCTGACGTATTGTAGCCTTCTTCTGCTTCGAGCCGGACAGCAGAACAGGTGTTACACCGTCTCTTCCTCGTCTCTGCAGCTTCGTCATAGTATCGGGCGCCCAGCCTATTTCCTTGATAGCACATTAGCCAATGTCCCGTGAGGGAACGGATGACTGCGCTCCATCTTCTTCTAACGAGCTTGCATAGCTCTGAGGTGCGTTTTTTGTCTTTGTTCGGCCATGTTTGCTGAGGTATACGACATTGTGGTGCTGATTTGTCTGCTAGTCGCTTATATAGCTCTTTTATTATAAGCCTAGAGGTGGCCATTGGCATACAAATATCCTTCTTGCCTTGGAGAAGGGGTATTGTAGTGCCAGATCTGGCCAGCTCGTCTAATATGCAGTTGCCTTTGATGCCTTTCGGTGGCCCGGGACACAAATGAGGCTGAAAACAAATGCTGTCGCCTGCTGCGACATCTCGTGAAGAGATTTGCGACAATTTGCCACTGTGGCCGAGTTCGAGGAAATCGCATGAAGCGACTTGATCGCAGCTTGGCTGTTGCTATAAATGTTTACCCGAGTTACCATGGCGGGAGCTTTTTGCAGGAAGTTCAGTGCTTCCATGATCGCAATGACTTCCACTTGGAAGACGCTACAGTGATCTGAGAGCCTGAAGGAGTGCCGTATGTCTAACTGTTCGGAGTAGGTTCCACCTCCGACCTTGTTTTCCAGCTTCGATCCATCTGTGGAGATGCTTATGGCCCTGTCTAGGCCATAAGGTGGTCCCTCGAGCCATTCGTCTTTGTTAGGGATGATTATATGACGGAGGTGTCTGTGTGTTCCCTTGCGACGCCGTAGTCCGTTTTCGTGGGAACTGTACTGCTGTTTAGTATCGATGAGTGGCCCAGCTGTGATGTCCATTGAATGGCGTTTAGTGCATCATTTGGAGTGGTGCGTAGAGCTCCACTAATGCATAGGGCTGCGGTTCGCTTAACCTTGCCCAGTTGTTTGGTGTTTGATCCTTTTGATAGGGCCGGCCACCACACTGTAGCTCCATTGAGTTGTATTGGTCCTACTATCGCTAGATATATCTATTAGAATATGCTTGGGTTCATGCCCTACTTTAAGCCAATAGCTTTTTTGCATGTGTAGAGGGCTATTGTAGCCTTCTTCTTTCTGTCTTTTATGTTCAGGTTGGAGCTAAGCTTCTTTTCAATTACAAACCCTGAGTAACTGGCACTGTCGCTGTCGCTGAAGGGAGCCTGCATCCATTTGGTATTGGAGGGTTAAGGGGTGGAATCTTATATTTATTTGTGAATAACACGAGTTCCGTTTTGGAGGGATTTACTTCAGTCCGCTGGATTTTGTCCATTCTGACAGTCTCGCGAGCTTTGCCCTCATTAGGTCGCTGAGTGTTTGGAGGGTATTTTCCCGAAAATATAATTGCGACGTCATCCGCGTCACCGTCCTGCATGTGAGCAATTGATCGATGAGCATCACCAAGGGACCATCCACTCCCAGGTCAGTCAGCGCTTCCGTAATGGTACCCGGAACGACGTTGTTAAAGGCTATTGGAGAGTATTCCTTGCGCAGCCTTGCGGCTTCTGACGTCTCCTAAATTTCCGAGCAGAGTTTTTGCAAAGAGCCCCATTTTGCTTTCCTGGGTTTCTTTTTTGTATAGGGCAAGACTGACTTTTTAGTCTGCCCAATGATTCTCTTCGTTAGCGCTTTTTTCTGCAGTCCTGCAGTATTTACGTAGGATATCCATTTGTTTCGACCACAAGGGGGGTTTCTTTTCACCCTTGGTCTTGTGTGGAAGGCAAGCTGCCGTGAAGGCCTTGTGCATGCTTCTGTAAACCTGTTCACTGGACGATCTAAGTCATATTGAGTGTCCGTTTGTGCTGGAGCTGTGCTGGGGAGTAATTTCTCCATGGCTGAGCTATATTTTTCACAATTCGCTTTCCTGGGGTTGATATATTAGGCGGGCTTTGGGTTCTCTAGGGATAGTATCGTCTCGATGGACCTGTGGTCAGAGAAGGAATGGTCCTCTAGGACTTCCCAACCGTTTACTTTGTCTGACAATTTGTGAGATACAATAGTCAGGTCAATAACCTCCTGTCGGTTTTTTATGATGAATGTCATAAAATGTCATTTTGTGATGAATGGATAATTTCCCCGATTACAAATAACTAAGTTAGAGTTCAGGATAAAGCAAAAAAGTGACTCACCCCTTACGTTTGTTTCCGAGCTTCCCCATTGGGTGTGGCGCCATTGATAAAGTTGTGGACCAGAAAGATATTTTGGTGCTTTCTTGCCTTAATGTAGGTACGGGTTGTTTGAGGTACAATAAGCTTGTACTCCTTCGTCGCTAATCCACAGACCTTGTCTCCTACTGTCCAAGGCTGATGGATTAGGACTCACATCGACTCCGCTTGCGTCAAAGCGGAGTGTAAGGGCAGCAAATGCTGCTTTACAGTGGTGGAAATTTATTTGAAGGAGTATCAGAGACATTTTCAGGTATCCCCACCACTATAGAATCGGCATCGGAGTCGTCGGGAACGTCCTCACGACATATTGCCTCAAAGTCTCGCATAAGTTCTGCGTCTGACGAGTCGCCTTCCTTGGCCGGCTCCAGCTCGTTGTCGGGTGCTTTGATCTCCCAGGCAACATCCTGCTCGACTGGGTTGTCGACAGGATGCGCCTCGGCCGCTACGTCCGAATTGTACACCTTTATGGTGACCGAGCTGAAGCCGAGGTGCAACTCACATTTGGCTGTCTGTATCGGGGCTAGCGACCACTGCTTAGTTATTCGGACTCTGTGTCGCCTCAACTTTTACCACCTTTCAATCGGTGGTCGGAAGGCTCGGATTGCACCTCTGCAGCATTTCAAGGATGCGTTCTAGCTCCTTGAAGGTAGCCGGCGCCCATATTCTAGCCTTCGGTCTACTGGTCACCTCGCTACCGTCCACTGTGACGGTACTCCACTCTACCAATCGGCTGATGGGCTGGCTTCTGTGCTCGCGTTCTGCCGACGGACTATGTGCCGTGCACTTCTCTTTTCGGCGTATGTGCATTTTCTGGCTTGGGCACTGGTAGATGGCAACTCTTCTCCATCCACTTTACCAGCAGTTCGGGAAGCCGCAAGCTGCCTCTCTCGTGTTTTT
This sequence comes from Drosophila affinis, assembly GCA_037356375.1. Classification (NCBI taxonomy): domain Eukaryota; kingdom Metazoa; phylum Arthropoda; class Insecta; order Diptera; family Drosophilidae; genus Drosophila; species Drosophila affinis. The sequence continues at coordinate 23,243,078 of CM074802.1, read as the reverse complement.
TGTTTAAATTTTCCATTTGTCATCCCACGAGATGCAGAGAAGGGGAACGGTCAGCGCGGGCAGAGATCGACGTTGCCCGGGTAAGGCATCATTAAAACAGGGGGCTGTCAAGGGGGTTGGTATGTGGGTAGATTTTGTGTAGAGAATGGGAGTGTGTGGAGCTACTTATAAGAGGCGGCACCACAAGCGCATCGTCAGTGTTGCTGCTTCGGTACTCTCCCTGAGGATTCCCGGTTATTCGCAGCTGGCCTACCTACTGAGGTAGGCCTTTTGCTATCCGCAACCTGTGACACGTCCGATGGCCTCACCTATGCCCCCTCTGAGCCACCTCGCGTGCTCATCAGAACAGATTGAAGAAGGCAACAGGAAATCAATTGCAAGTGTGGGATAGTATGGGTCTTCAGGGAATGATAGAGGCGATCCTCGACTTACCAAGGTGCTCGAAACATCGGTAGTAAATTCGAGATCTACATAGGTCCTATACATGTTGTTAGATTGTAAATCGGACGATCGTGTTGGAAGGATTCCAACTTCAAAGATCGAGGTCGGTTATTGCAAATGTGACAAGTAGTACGTACAGGCCGGAAAGAGGGGTCTAACACAGTCTTAACAAATTTCTCCGGGTTAATCATTTTAAACGAAGATACCACGTTTTTCCTTAAAGTTCAATTTAGCTACGAGGCCAGAGGAGGTATTGATGTTAAGTTTGGTGAAGATATAATCTCTAACTATTACATCCGTAGCCGATTCTATAAGACGCGCGACAAATATAGATTTTAGAGGAGCGACAGCGAATAGAGTAGAGCGGTGAAGAGGGGTCACATGATTGTTGGGTGAGGCAGAGGCGGATTCTTCCGGATGGGAAGTTAGGTGGCTAAGGAGCCAGTGCGAGCCGATGTGGAAGGAACAACTATAACTTCCATGCTGACAGCAGTGCCGCCGGCTTCAGTAGAGGGCACAGAAGCGCCAACAACGGGATGATCAGTAATAATTCCGAATGGACAGCAGTGAATTCGTTATCAGTCTGTCTCATAAAGGTTCGCATATCGGCTTCAACTGCCCTGCAATCCCAACAAGTCCAATTGAGACCGCAGCGAGTCTTGATCAGATCGCCAATGCGACCACCGATATGACCAAAACCAGCTCAGCTAGTGTGAGCCGTGTTGTCACACAACCAGCAGAATAAAAATTTTCGCCGTGTAGCTACCGAACGGTTAACGTCGCAGTGTTTAGCGCAACAGGAGCTCATTTATGAATATTAGAGAACAATATATATGAAAAAAAGAAAGGTAAAAAGAAAGTCGGTGTGAGACAAAGATAGTGACTTCAAGTTTACGTTACACAATGCCTCGCGCAAGAACAAACAAAACAGTTATTGTGACTGTTGTGACAGCAAGTGAACGGAGAGACACAGAGAGACTATAGAAACACAGAGAGACAAGCACAGAGCGGCGGCTAGCGCGGTGCGTGTGTGTTCGAATGAAAAGAGATAAGCTGTGGGTAGATAAAAACAGAGAGCGGTTCAGAGAGAGAAAGTGCACCGCACAAGAGTTGGCAACAACAAAACAGCTGCGATTAAGAAAGTGCAGAGCAGGTAGGAATGCACAATAAGATTGAAAATTGGAAATAAATACAGAAAAATAGGCTTTATCAATGTGTAAGCACTTATGTGCACCGAGCGTGCACGGTTAGGAACACCAGAAATAAGTAAAACACACAATCTCATTCCTTAAACAACAGATTGATTAAATAGGAGCGAAGTAAAGCTCGACCGTCAGCACTGGCCTGATTGGTAGTGAGAATTGTGGGTGGCCTAATCTTCTTCTTAGCCTTAAACTCCTTCACCAAATGCTCTGGCCAACAACTGCAAATGGTATCAAATAGAGTTGGGGAGACGCTTATCTTAAAGAACGTTGTCTCCTTGGCATAAGAGAAGTTAAATTTCTCCACCCTTAAGTCAACGGCTTTTATTTTGCTGTGTGTTTACATGTAAGCAGTCACAGCCTTAGTTGTGGAGTTAGACAAATACTTGTCGCTTATGTGTCCCCACCAATCTTGGCACCACAGGCCTGGTACTTGCGATAGTATTATCCGGTGGACCGGGACGTAGCTTAGTAAAATTTTTCTTCAGAAGTAATAACTGCTTGCTTGTTTTGAATATTCAGTTCTTATCTCAAATTCTTGTGTTCAATTACTACAAGTTACTTGTTTTCTTTGAACACCATTTGTGTAACGTTAGCTTAGATAAGAAATCAAAGCCGCGCTCTACGTTGAAAACTGATATATGTGCAAATTAAATTATAGCGGTGGCGGATTGTGCTTTTAAAAATATATTTTATTTTATTTTACAACACTTACTAAAGTTTACACAAGACTTATGATCAGTTAGTGAGATTTGTTTTACAACTGAGAAGGATCGGCGCGGCCTTTGCGAATTTTGAATTTTAGTACAACTGTACCCGTTTGGTTCTGGATCAAGACTGCCTTAACTATTTGCATCTCCGTATCATGAAACCCCTTTGGTTTTTTTTTGGGGAAAATTTTCATATAAACAAAAAAATATTGACTCAATTTCGTCATCCAGCTCGAGAATTGAGAAATGGTCAAAATGCAGAAACTGCAGAGAGCCGGGTGTTCGAATGTTTACGAAAACCGGGTGTTTGATTGTTTATGAAAGCCGGGTGTGGGCTGAGATTGTTTTCAATTTAGGCGGGTGTGAGAAAAGTTCGATTTTTAATTAAGTTGATTTTTAATTAAGTGGGAGCCAAAGGCAAAGATTGAGATTGAATCTGGCGAAGCCAAAGATTGTTTACAAATCATATAAGAGGCCAATGGAATTGGTTACGTTAACTCCCCCCTTAGTTAAATGTGTCGTCCCCATACATTTTGAAGCTCTGAAGTAATCATAGTTTCTTCTGATGACTGTAAAATATCGTTTTCAATTGCTTCTTGTGTGGGTTTCATGAATTTAGAATGGATTAATCTGGTTAGTTTATAACCGAAATAAATCATAGGTACTAATAAGGAAATTATTAATAATATAGTTGTCAATGGTAATCCCGTATTTCCGAATTTGATAAATGGATTCCAAATATTATCGTATTATTTGAAAAGTTGCAGTGTCAAGTAAATCTGTTAATTCAACAGGCTCTTTTTCGTGTTTGTAAATTTCATCTATTTCATGTTTATTTAAAATTTTTGTATTCAAAATATTTTTGTTTTTAAAGAGTCATGGTATCAACCAAGTTAGCAGATTAAATGTAATTAATTCAAGCGATACTTTCTAAGTATTGTCTTTTCACTGAATATAACAGTTTTTAGCGTTTTTGATAGCATTTCAATTTTTTTTAAAAGTTTGTAATTCATTAGAAATTTTTATACCCGGTACTCGAAGAGTATAGGGGTATATTAGATTTGTGGGTATAACGGTTGTGTGTAACGCACAAAAGGAAGCGTTTCCGACCCCATAATTTATATACATATATTCTTGATCAGCATCAATAGCCGAGTTGATATAGCCATGTCTGTCTGTCCGTCCGTCCGTCTTCATTTGCGCCTATATCTCATAGACTATTAAAGCTGGAGTAACCAAGTTTTGTATTTAGTCTCCTGTGTTATCACACTACTCAAAGTGTATTTCAAAATTTTGCCCCGCCCCTTTCCGCCCCCACAAAGGACAAAAGTCTGTGGCACACAAAATTTTGAAGATGCATGAAAACTAAAAACGCAGAGTCATAGAGAATGCCCATTTCTATCAGAGTGTTGAATCTGGATCAGATCGGATCATTATTATAGCTACAATAAAGAAAACCATTTCGAAAGTCATCATTCCCTCTCGCTCTCTCTCACACGCGACCCCATCTGCTTTGCTTATTCGTATAAATGAGCGCCTAGTTCTCAGAGACTATAAAAGCTAGAGCAACCAAACTTTCTATCCAAGCTCCTGTGATACCGAACCAGCACAAGTTTGTTTTAAAATTTTGCCACGCCTCCTTCCGCCCCCACAAAAGACGAAAATCTGTGAAATCCACAACAAAAACGCAGAATCATGAAAAATTACCATATCTATCAGATTACCGAATCTGGATCAGATCGAATCAATATTATGGCCAAAAGAAACAAATTAAATTTCAGTGGCTACGCAGCGTCTGCCAAGCGCTGACTCATTCCCTCTCTCTCTGTCGCAAACACTTGTACGTCTCAAATATGTAGTTATACATGTCATGTAGAAATGTAGGCGCAGATATACAAACCATATGTAAGCAAAAATGGAAACGTGTAGAAAAATTCCAAAAAATTCATGTTTTTAATTTAAATATTATTTTCGTCCCTTTTGAGAACATATAATAAATTTCATAAATCGTAGGCTCATAAATGTATGTATGTATATACTGACTGAGTACCGGTTATAAGGTAGAGCCGTTTAGTTCCTCTTTTAGTTTAGTTCCTCTTTAATGCATCGTGCTATTTCTGTTAACGTGGAAGGCGCCCTTTTTAATTGCCCATTGGAAATACTATGCCTGGGATCCGCATAATAAATGGTTAAATTACTTCGATGAATGAACCATCTAAACTGTGCTGAAGTAAAACTTGGTTCGTTATCTGTCATAATTGATGTTGCTAAAGGAAAATGTTGCAATATATCCAAAACATTATGCTCGATATATATAAGTGTCCGATTTTGGGTCTAGAAGAGGTCTAAGTGTAATTGTTCACCTTCTCTTGTCGGAATGGGAGCTACACCTATCGGAATTTTTACGGGGTGTCTATTATATTTATTCTTATTACATATCTCACAGCTTTTAAAATATATTTTTTAAATTTTTTGTATAGGCTCGGCCAATAATACAATCTAGTTATTTGTTTGTAGTTTTCATCTAGACCTCGGTGTGCTTTACAATGTGTTTCTTCTATAACACTACTCGACAAAATTCAAATTTTTTTTCCGCTGTGGCCAAAAATGACTTTTTCTGGTAGATTTGGAGATTTAAATTTTTTTAAAGAACTATGGTTTTTTTTATGGAGTAGTTTTTTTTTAAGAAATTTAAAAAAATGTGGTATTTTTTGTCATATGTAGTGCTTCTATTTTTCACATAACTTAAGTTTCCTACAACTGGTTTTATTAGACTTTGCAGTTAAAAGCTGACAAATGCAGCTATAAATCCAAATTGAAATTTCATAATTTTTTCGGTATTTTTTTTCCGAAATTTTGACTCTGAAAGCTCAGGAAAAGTCGAAAAAAAATATTTGAATGCCTTGATTTTTGGTTTTAGATAGACACATTAATTAGGCGTCGTTTAAGGTATCGCTTAAAAAAATATAAAAATAAACGGCTAAGTTATGTATAATGTATGTATGTATGTATTTCGTTTCCTTCTTCCAACGTTGCTTCTCTGTCCCTTCTATTAACTTTCCCTCTATCCTAGCCTCATCGAACGACTTTAGTAGTAGTTACTCTTATCCTATTCCTATAAATAGTTCCAACTGTATCCTTCACCCCTTCATCGACTATGATGGTCTCCTAACAAATATAAAATCGTGCAAGTTTTCGTTCTCCACTGGGCCAGACTCGGTTCCGAGTGCTGTTCTAAAACTTTGTGCTGAATCTCTTTGTGTGCCTCTCCTTAAACTTTTCAACTTGTCTCTCAAGACTGGTGACTTTCCCAGCGTCTGGAAAGAATCTTTTATAGTACCCTTTCATAAGAAGGGATCTAAATCTGATGTCTCTAACTACCGTTGTATTTCCAATTTATCTGCCATTCCTAAACTCTTTGAAAAAATAATCACTTCTCAGCTGCAACATTTTTGTAGTTCTGTATTCTCTGAATCTCAGCATGGATTTATTAAACGTCGCTCAGTTTCCGCTAATCTCCTTGAATTTTCCACCTTCGTAACTTCGGGTTTTGCTAAACAGTGTCAAACTGATGTCGTTTATACTGACTTTAGTAAAGCCTTCGACTCTGTTAATCATAATCTACTTATTCATAAACTGTCTCTTCTAGGGTTTCCGACTAAGCTTCTATATTGGACTAATTCCTACCTTTGTAACCGCTCTCAGCGTGTCTGCTTTAACTCCTCTCTCTCTAAACCTGTTATTGTCTCATCGGGGGTTCCTCAAGGTAGCCATCTGGGTCCCTTGCTATTTAACCTATTTATTAACGATCTTCCACAAATGTTATCTCATTCCCGTATCCTAATGTATGCTGATGACGTTAAGCTATGTTTTTCCTACAGTGACCCCTCGTCCCCACTATCTTTGCAATCTGATCTTGATGCCCTTAACAACTGGTGCCTAATCAACATTCTACCTCTTAACATTTCTAAATGCTATATAATGACTTTTCACCGCAATAAGCCATACCTTTTCGACTACTCTATCAATAACTCTATCCTTCAACGCCTTTTCAAAGTTAACGACTTGGGCATTACCTTTGTACCCAATCTATGATTCAACTCTCATATCTCTACTATCTCTAACAAAGCCAAAGGAGTCCTTGGATTTGTCAAAAGATGGTCTAAGGAATTTACAGACCCGTATACTACAAAACTTCTGTATGTTTCTCTGGTCCGGCCTATCTTGGAATATGGTTCTTGTGTCTGGTCTCCTCATTACCAAAAATTTCAGGATATGCTTGAATCAGTACAAAAACAGTTCCTCATCTTTGCCCTCCGGGGACTCAATTGGGACCCTTCGATCCATCTCCGTTCTTATGAAAGTAGGTTGCGCCTAATTAATCTCCACTCTCTTAAATCCCGTAGAACCTGCCAAGGAGTTCTCTTCCTCCATAAGCTTCTCTCTGGTGAGGTCGAATCGACTGCCCTCATCAACCTTATTAATATTGCTGTTCCTTTCCGCCCGACTAGGCATTACTTCCCTCTTCATCTCCAACTCTGTCTTTCTAACTACTCGGATTATGAATCTTTCCGTAGCCTTTGCCGTAACTATAACCAATTTTTCCATGTGTTTTCCTTTGATACTAGTTCTAATATGGTCAAATTTATCTTAATCAATAACTTAATTTAATTTAAATAGCTTTAATTTAGAAATGTTCGGCTACCGGCTCTTCTCTTACCTAAACTTGGCTGTTGGTGGGATCTCATCGGCTACTGAGCCGATAATCAGCCCCACCGGGTCTGAGTATTGGCTTTGGCCCTTTAGTTTAATTATTTGATATGTAATTTTACCCTTATAGTTTAACTGTACATTGTTAAACTTTAAACAAAATAAACAATAACCGTTTGACCAAAACGCTCCAAATCTTATTTTATCCGAAAAAATACCGAAAAATACTTGAATTTATTTAAGTGTTATGATACTTAAATACTTTTATTGTTATTGCTTGTTACTATTTTTAAAATGGTTTATCTGTCTTCTTTTGTCATTTAAGTCAGATTCTTTTATGAGAGTCCACACATAGTCGCCCAACATATTCTCATTCCAAACACCTTGATACCGTCGTTCCATAGCTTTTAATTGTTGGTGAAATCTCTCTCCGTGTTCATCACTAACATCCCCAAGGTTTGGTGGAAAAAAGTCTAAGTGGGATTGCAGGAAACGGATTTTGAGTGACATGTTGGCTCCAATTTGGTTATAATTCTTAAGTAGGTCTTGAACGATATTAACGTAATCATCACTCTTTCTGTTACCAAGAAAATTTGTTGTAACCAGTCGGAATGAGTTCTAGGCTGCTTTTTCATTCGTAGATAAAATATTTTCTAATCCATCATCTTTTAGTAGTTTTCGAATTTGGGGGCCATCAAATACGCCTTCTTTAACTTTTGCCAGCGGCAGACGTGGAAAAATAGTTTTGAGGTAATTCATCGATTCACCTTCGTTATCCAGTGCCTTAAAAAAATTTTTTATCAGTCCTAGCTTAATGTGCAATGGTGGTAATATAATGTCTTGGACTTTCACAAGAGCTGCATTTTGTACGTTGTGATGTCCCAAAGTATTTTCGTTCCGTTTTTCCCAGTTCTTTCTTGTGTAATGCTCTTTTCTATCTCGGCTATCCCATAGGCACAGGAAGCAACAGTATTTTGTATAACCGCCTTGCAATCCAGTTAACATGGCTACAACTTTTAAGTCACACGCGACCTTCCACTGGTGTTCTTTATATTTATTATTTTCAAACAATTTAGTCATTGTTTGATAGGACTATTTCATATTAACAGCATGGGCGATGGGAATAGACGGCTTTTGATTTCCATTGTGTAGAAAAACAGCCTATAAACTTTCTTTACTGCTGTCAACAAATAACCTCCAATCGTTTGGGTCGTAATCTTCACCCAGTTCCCTGAAGAGGCCGAAAATGTCGAGACAAGCGCACATGTCATCCTTCGTCATATAAAACTGTGCGTGAACCAAGTGACGCGTCTGGAAATGCCTTAATAAAAAGCTGTTTTGACATCTTCCTTCAATAAACGGGCATCCTTTAAAATAGATTCAAGAATCTGAGCTTTACTTTTAGGAAGTTCCAGGATCCTCACCAAATCGTTCAATTGTTCCTGTGATAATGGCTTGCAAAATTTATATTCTCCTGATTGGCCATTACTTGAATCCGTTGTTCCATGCGACGAAGAAGACATCTCCTCTTTTTTGCGTTTTAATGGCGATATTTCCTTCAAAGGAGGAGCAGGAAGCGTAAAGCCTTGACGAGACTCTTGTGGGAATTTATATTTCCCACCTACCCCAAACCCAGTTTTTTCGAATAAACAAATAAAACATTTAGAGCTGTGATTATCCATAGCATTGGAGTTCCAAATCAAAATTGTTTTCTAAAAAAAAATGTGTAAGAAAAAAAGTAATGCTTAGTATTTTTTGTACACTTCATAGCTTCTGATTTTGGGTAACTTACTTTTCCTCTTTATTAAATGCTGTTAAATTAAATTTGCACGTTTTGCATATACAGCTTGGAGCCCACTCTTCGCCAATACTTTTGGGCCACATCTTATAGTTTTCCTTATAGTGTTCTTGGAACTTTTCGGTAAAAACAATTTTTATACCCGGTACTCGAAGAGTATAGGGGTATATTAGATTTGTGGGGATAACGGTTGTGTGTAACGCACAAAAGGAAGCGTTTCCGACCCCATAAAGTATATACATATATTCTTGATCAGCATCAATAGCCGAGTCGATATAGCCATGTCTGTCTGTCCGTCCGTCCGTCTTCATTTGCGCCTATATCTCATAGACTATTAAAGCTAGAGTAACCAAGTTTTGTATTTAGTCTCCTGTGTTATCACACTACTCAAAGTGTATTTCTAAATTTCGCCCCGCCCCCTTCCGCCCTCACAAAGGACGAAGGTCTGTGGCATACACAATTTTAAAGATACGAGAAAACTAAAAACGCAGAATCATAGAGAAAGACCATTTCTATCAGAGTGTTGAATCTGGATCAGATCGGGTCATTATTATAGCCACAATGAAGAAAACCATTTCGAAAGTCATCGTTCCCTCTCGCTCTCTCTCACACGCGACCCCATCCGCCTTGCCCATTCGTATTTTGTGACGCCTACTTCTCAGAGACTATAAGAGCTAGAGCAACCAAACTTTCTATCCAAGCTCTTGTGATATCAAACCAGCACAAGTGTGTTTTAAAATTTTTCCACGCCCCTTTCCGCCCCCACAAAGGACGAAAATCTGTGGAATCCACAATTTTTAAGATAAATGAAAATCAAGAACGGTGAATAATGGAAAATTACCATATCTACCAGATTGCCGAATATGGATCAGGTCGGGTCAATATTATGGCCAGAAGAAACAAATTAAATTTCAGTGGCTACGCAATTCCTGCCCAGCGCTGACTCATTCCTTCTCTATCTGTCGGAAACACTTGTACGTCTTAAATATGTAGTTATACATGTATAAATGTAGAAGCAGATGTAAAAGGCATATGCAAACAAAATTGGAAACATGTATAATATTCCAAAAATTATTTGACTTCATTTTTTGAAATATTATTTTTTGCCCAAAATTTAATTCGTCCCTTTTGCGAACATATAACAAATTGCATAAATCGCAAGCTCATATATGTATGTATGTATATACTGACTGAGTACCGGGTATAAGGTAGAGCCGCGGCCTTTGCCGCGGCTCACAACGTTCCTCCTCGTTTTAATATTCATCCGATGCTGATATATAATATATGATTATCATGTCCAATTAATAGCCATGGCTAAAACAGTGTCGCCTGGTAAATTGGCACAGTCCATGATTTAACTGTTCAGTATATGGTATTCTTTATTCTTTATATTTATATATATTCTTTATATTTATATTTATTTATTTATTTATATTTTAAAACATTTTCCCTTGTCATTTAAGTTTCTTTTTAAGCTATAGCCATCTGAGTCTATAATTGTTGGAGTTTAGAATTAGTATGGAGCCATGAGTATTTGTCTTGTAATAAATAAGTTTTTGATGGAAGTTTAAGATGGAAGTAAAATAAGTTTTGTGGTTGTGCAAGGGATCATCGGCCACTATGGTGGTATTGCGGCTCCGGTGATCATGGTAGGGTGAGCACTCAGCTGGCGTAACAACATCCGCGCAGCATAATCCCACAACCTCAGCTAGGCTGAATCATTTATGTAGTCAACCTTGTTTTCCGTATCTTTTCTGTTCTGTCCGGTCGATCGTGTGTTAGAATTAAAATAGCCGTGCGAGTAGGTAGCACATTGGTAAATTTTCACCTCCCCCCAGCCGACGACCGCAGAAGCCGGAACCAGCGTGTGCTCCTCTGGTCGCTACACTCAACAGCAGGCTTAACATGCCCCATCTTCGTTGTATGTTACACTTTTTTTGTGAAGCTATGTTTTATTTTATAGTGCCCTTGTGCCCCCGTTATCTTTGCAATCGAATCTTGACGCTTTTAATTATTAGTGCTTAATTAACGTTCGTCTTCTTAACATTTGCAAATGAAATATAATAACCTTTCATCGCAGAAAGCCATACCCATTTGACTACTCAATCAATAACATTACCTTACAACGCATGTTCTAAGTTAATGAATTGGGTAATTAATAGGCTGCGTCTCATTTCTTGAAAGCCGTAGAATTTGCCATAGAATTCTCTTTCTCCACAATCTTTTCTCTGATTTTATTATCGAATTCGTTTCAAATTATACAACATTTTTCCATCTGTTTTCCTTTGATACTAGTGCTATCCTAATGAATGACACAATTTAAATAATATAATAAAACCGTTTAATGTTTGTTGAGTAGTGTAATCAGCCCCAGTAATGGCTTTAGTCTCTTCGAATCCCTAGTTGTCATATCATTTTCCCCTTACAGTTTAATTAAACATTGTTAAACCTTAAATGACAATGAGCAACAATTCCTGATACAACAATAGATTTTTCATCATTACATGTTCTCGAGTTGCGTAGCATAGGGTAGGATGGTGTCTCTAATTAGAAATGGTCTACCTGGCATTTGGTGGTCCACAGGCAGCGGTCGGAGTGGGGTCCGTCGCTCTCAGTCCCCCTTAATAAATAGATAAGAAAGGCTAAATAAGTTTGACTGGACCCCAGACTACGAGAGTGTGGAAGCCCTATCAGCACCTGTTTGCCACCGGAAGCTGTCACACAGTATGGCCTGGTGCACGAGTAAAAAATTACCAGGAGCTGTTAGCATGGAACTCTTGGCAGGCCTTTTTCTGTATCGATGCCTGGCATTTTACCGCCACTTTACTCTCAACGCAGCGCCGGAAATTTGGTACTTTTTGTCATGTCGATGGCTGTGATGGCGCTGTGTGTATTGTTGCTATAAAATTTGTCAATTTATGTAAATGTGCAGAAAAGTACAAGCAGCAGCCCATTTAGCTCCATGCCCCATGAGGTTTCGATGTCCGTGCGACAGTACGGCCAGCCTTGGGTCCTAGTACTGGCATCCGCAGCCGCATGATTCAGCTCCTCGCTGTTTCGAAACGATTTGTCTTGTGGTTTTATTTGGTTTGTTAAAAAGGAGAAGTGAGGCTTATCTTTGTCGTTTTTCCGGTTTTAACACCCTTGCAGAGAGTGTAATATTCTTAGGTTGTAACGTTTATAAGGGAGTATATCTGAACACCCACTGAGTACTCGTTCAGGTTAATAGGTCAAGTAAAAACTTGCTTGTGCATAATTTATATGTATATAAACTGATTACTGAGCTTGAGCCCTAAAGTTTTTTTTTGTTTTTTAAAAGACTTTCTTTTCGGGGGAAAATGTTTAAGACGCTACTCTACTTCATACCGAGAACTCAGTCAGTACAAATACATACATATATGTGAGCTTACGATTTATGTAATTTATATTTATTGCATTAAAGAAAATAAATTCATAGTGGGTCAAACGGCCTATCTTATAGCTAGCCTAGCCTAGCTTATATAAATCTATTTTTCGATAACCTAAAAACGTTAATTTTTTTAATCCATTCGATTAACAATATATTATATTATGGACAGTGAAGATATTTTTTTTCTAATTTTTACTGCCGATATTTATGAAAATTGTGTATTCTATTCTTATCGCTAGACCCACGGATCGGCTGTAACGCTGCTGACCAACTGATTGCATGCAAGCTTCAGTATTTTTGGAGTAAATTAGGGTCTTAATTGCTTACTGCACTTGACTTGAGATATCGTGTTTGAATGAGACACATCGCACCCTAACAGTCATAAACTCTCTATTTTATGTATGTTTTTTACTTATAATAGATTGGTTTTGTGTTTATCTCCGTAAATGTGTAAAAACTCTTGTTCTTTAAGTACGATAGTGTGTTCATGTTTGAACAATTTAGTCAAACCAACCAGTTAATAGAAACTTAGGTTGGCAATAGGTTGACATATTCAATTCTGAAAATTCACTTGCTATGCAAATGACACTTGGTGTCACAAGGCGTCACAAGGAGAGGCACACAAAGAGATTCTGCACAAAGTTTAAGAACAGCACTCGAAACCGAGTCTGGCCCGAAATCGAAAACTTGCACGATTTTAAATTTGTAAGGAGACCATCACAGTCGATGAAGGGGGGAAGGATACAGTTAGAACTATTTAAAGGGATAGGATAAGAGTAACTACTACTAAAGTCGTGCGATGAGGCTAGGATAGAGCGAAAGTTAATAGACGGGACAGAGCAGCAACGTTGGAGGAAGGAAGCGAACAGATAAGCAATATCACAATCCTTATCAGCATAACTACCATTTAAGTGTAGAGAAGTAGGAAATCGGGAAGATTTACGTTTAGAATTATCAAACCTGGAGAATTGTTTGGGGTCGCGTTTAAAGTTAAGCTTGCATTTGGTCAAGTATCTGTTGTAGCACAATGTATTAAATAAGGAAAATTTCGATTTTGCAATTGAGTACTTCGAAAAGTCTGATTGCAAAACGGATTTTTTAAACTTCTTGTACATACGGGATTTTAAATTCTTCAGATTTATTAATCTCGGAGTGAACCAGATAGGACCAGAAAGATTTCTGGAGGGGGGCGACTAAAGGAACATGCATGGGAAAGATGGAAGGCTATCAATTGTCGAATCGTACGAGTTAATTGACATCGCTGATGATCTCATAACGTTTTTCTACATGTATAACTACATCTTTGAGACGTAAAAGTGTTTGCGACAGAGAGAGAGGTAATGCGTCAGCGCTTGCGAGGCATTGCGTAGCCACTGAAATTTAATTTGTTTCTTCTGGCCATAATATTGATCCGACCTGATCCAGATTCGGTAATCTGGTAGATATGGTAATTTTTCATGATTCGGCGTTTTTGGTTTTCATTTATCTTAAAAATTGTGGATTCCACAGATTTTTGTCCTTTGTGGGGGCGGAAAGGGGCGTGGAAAAATGTTGAAATACACTTGTGCTGGTTTGATATCACAGGAGTTTGGATAGAAAGTTTGGTTGCTCCTGCTCTTATAGTCTCTGAGAACTAGGCGTCAAAAAATATGATTGGGCAAAGCCTCTGGGGTCGCGTCTGAGAGAGAGCGAGAGGGAATGATGACTTTCGAAATGGTTTTCTTCATTGTAGCTATAATAATGATCCGATCTGATCCAAATTCAACACCATGATAGAAATGGTCTTTCTCTATGATTCTGCGTATTTAGTTTAGACCAGGGGTCGGCGCCGTCGTATCCCGTGTGCATAGCAGAAAGGCCGCTGGACAGCTCAGTCGGCACACGCATAGCGTAAAAACTTCGGCCGACGCTGCCTTACTGCTCGGGTCCCGCGGCGGCAGAGAAAATGCGTCGTGTGTGTTCGGGCATATGCAAAAGCTGCTTCGGTATTCTGTTCGTCAGCGTTGCGAGAACAGGGATGAATCAGTTTGCGTTCAGAAGTCAATTCGTGGAGACCACGCTGCGAAACTTTGAATTGTACACTGACAAAAATGTTCAATGTAATGTGGGAAGATGATTTTTTCTTTTTAGAAAATATGGATGGCGGGGCGCAATGTTTGATTTGCAATTATGTTGCAAGTCGATGCGCACTATTTTTTATTGAGAGGCACTACGACATTAAGCATTCTGGGTTCATGGGACTTGTAGGGGCTGAGCGTGCCACGTCTGTCCGTCCGTCCGTCTTCATTTGCGCCTATATCTCAGATACTACTAAAGCTAGAGCAACCAAACTTTCTATCCAAGCTATCCAATTTGGTAATTCAGTCTAAAATTCGATACCCCTGTCCCTTTTCCTTACTACTTGGTGGCGCCCCCTATCGACGATAATGAAAACTAACTTCGATCTCAATCCTCTTTCTCGCTCATGTAAAATCCTCTCAAATCGAAATCAATCCTTCGCTCATTTATATTCTCTCTCCTCCCTCTTATTGACAATGGACCTGTTTTTATACCCGGTACGCGAAGAGTATAGGGGTATATTAGATTTGTGGGGATAACGGTTGTGTGTAACGCCCAGAAGGAAGCGTTTCCGACCCCATAAAGTATATATATTCTTGATCAGCATTAATAGCCGAGTCGATATAGCCATGTCTGTCTGTCCGTCCGTCCGTCTGTCCGTCCGTCCGTCTGTCCGTCTTCATTAGCGCCTATATCTCAGAGACTATTAAAGCTAGAGCAACCAAATTTTGTATCCAGTCTCCTGTGTTATCACACTACTCCAAATGTGTTGCAAAATTTCGCTCCGCCCCTTTTCGCCTGCACAAAGGACGAAACTCTGTGATAATTTTGAAGATACTCAAAAACTAAAAACGCACAATTATAGAGAAAAACCATTTCTATCAGAGTGTTAAATCTGGATCAGGTCGGATTATTATTATAGCTACAATGAAGAAAACCATTCCGAAAGTCATCATTCCCTCTCGCTCTCTCTCACACGCGGCCCCATCTGCTTTGTTTATTCGTATAAATGAGCGCCTAGTTCTCAGAGACTATAAAAGCTAGAGCAACCAAACTTTCTATCCAAGCTCCTGTGATACCGAACCAGCACAAGTTTGTTTTAAAATTTTGCCACGCCCCCTTCCGCAGCCACAAAGGACGAAAATCTGTGGAATCCACAATTTCTAAGATGAGAGAAAACCAAAAACACAGAATCGTGGAAAATTACCATATCTACCAGATTTCCGAATCTGGATCAGGTCGGATCAATATTATTGACAGAAGGAACAAATTAAATTTCAGTGGCTACGCAACGCCTGCCAAGCGCTGACGCATTCCCTCAGATTAAATGGGATGATGACGACGATGATCCAAGGAATGCAACGCCTAATAATGATAATCCATCATACATTTTCCCGGATGATGACAGCATTTTCGATTTAGTAGATAATCAGGACCACAATTCATTCTCGTTCGATTCTCTTTGTAGTAATCAGACGTGTTTTGGTTTTGCGCTCCGCTTACTCTCTTCCTATTTTGCTTAAACAGCCGGTGTTTTATGAAAATAACCCCTAAAAAATTCATAAAGTAACAACCTAATATATCATCTATTTCTTGATCGCGAGTGCATGCCTATTTACTGTGAAAAACATAATTTAAATTATAATTTTTGCATCGCCTAACAGTGTGTTTTTGTTTGTGCTTTTCGTAAGTTCACACAGTATCATATTTAGCCGCTCTCACCTATTAGTTTTGCTGATTTATCACTCTCTCCCTATTACCCACACTTAAATAACTGTTCTTTCTCTCTCGCTCTCGATATTTTCTGTGCAGTAGCGGTCTCTCTCTCTCTCAAGTGTAGCTGCGGTAACCGCTCTCATTCTTACCTATTCCTCTCTTGGCGTTTACTTTGGCACACTGGTCTGATATCAGTTTTTTTTTAAAGAAAAAATAATAAAATAATTTTTACATTTTAAAATGGAATTCTCTGTGGTCTGTTCAAAGAAAACCTGCAAGAAGCAGATCACCCATGACCAGCCGAGTATCCCCTGCTGGCTCTGCGATAGCGTAGTGCACGCTAAATGCGCCGGGTTTTCCGGTCTCGTGGGTGATGCCATCTCAAAAAGGAATGGCCTGCATTATAGCTGTGAGGCATGCCGTCTGGTTGAGAAGGAGATGGCAGCGTTTATGAGGCAGACCCGGAAGGGCTTTAGGGAGCTGACCGTGGGCTTCAAAGAGCAATACGATCGGCTCCTAGCCATGGAGTCTCAGTTTAGTGGTTTCAAACTACTGACTGAGTCTCCTAGGCGCAAAAAGGTCACTCCGCGGGATCTGCATGTGCCAACTGCCCCTCGGCCGGCCGATGCTGACAAGCTGACTCCGACCACTCCAATAGTGCAGCAGTTGATTTCGTTCGCTACTCCGAAGGCAACGACAGCTGCTGGCGATGAAAATTCGGTAGCCGAATTTATCGCGTCGGAGGGCACGCAGCCAAAATCGTCTGTAGCTTCCGTGTCCGTAGTGTCAAATTCATTAGCTGTCCCCGCAATTCCGACCCCACCAGTCAATATACGACCCGGACCACCGGGTATTACCATCACAGGTGATAGGCCTGTGGTGCCAAGATTGGTGGAGATCCCACCAAATAGACAAGTTTTTGTCTCACGACTTGCCCCTGACTCCACAATCAATGATGTGACGGCTTATATCCAAAGCCGCATACAAGCCGTTGATTTTAAGGTGGAAAAGTTTAACTTCTCTTATGCCAGGGAGATAGCTTCTTTTAAAATAAGTGTCTCCCAAACTCACTTTAGCAACATCTGTTCTGCCAAATTTTGGCCGGAGCATTTGGTGGTGAAGGAGTTTAAGGCAAAGAAAAAGACTAGGCCCCCAGTAACTCTGCCATCTAATCAGACCAATGCTCCTTCGTCATCTTCCCGCTCTACCTCCACCCGTCCAAAAAACTAACAAACTCTCTTTTAGTCACCTATCAGAATGTTCGAGGCTTGCGTAGTAAGCTCAGCATTCTTTTCCAGGATAGTGTCGCATTTGCATCCCACGTTATGGTGTTTACCGAAACCTGGTTAAAGCCGGACATTCTTAGTTCCGAAGTTTTGGCAGGTCGGTACAAAACTTATAGAAATTATCGTCCGTCTCGACGTGCAGGAGGGATTCTGATTGCTGTGGACTCAAACTTCACGTCGGAACTTTTCACAGTCCAGATCCAGCAGGAACTGGAATTTCTGTGTGTAAGACTGATTCTTCGCGCTTTCTCAGTTTTTATAACTTGTTCGTATATTCCACCTTCTTCGGATGTCGCAATTTACGAGCAGCATTTGTCCGCCTTAACCGCTATTTCTTCCTCGCTATCTGACAAAGATCACTTGACAGTTCTTGGTGACTTCAACTTGCCAGGAATTGTTTGGTCTTCGGCAAATGAGTCTAATAGCCTGGTACACATGGCACGTCATGACTTTGTTGACGGCTTGATTGACCTGTCTCTGTCTCAAGTTAACCATGTTAAAAACTCCTTGGGTCGATTTCTTGATTTGTGCTTTGTAACGGATCCGACCTTAGCGTTGTTAACTCAAGTCCCCCCGTTCACTATACCTGAAGATGCCTACCATCCTACTTTTGAAGTGTCGCTCGACCTAGGACGAACTGTACTGGATCGGTCGGGTAGACGAGCCGAGCTTACGAAGCTTAATAACCTCATTAGGGATTTTGATTGGTCCGCTTTATATTTGTACAGTGATGTTACGACAGGCACAAACATTTTCTATAATGCACTGGACTCACTTTTTGTCTCTTGTGTCCCACTTTCCTGTCCGATTAGATCAAGAAAACCCCCCTGGTTTACCAAGGAGTTATCCCATCTAAAAAACTTAAAATCAAGACGATATAATAAATTTCAAGAAGTGGGCTCTCCTTCTTCTCTCTCTCATTATGTAATAGCTCGGTCAAACTTTTCAGTTCTTAACGCTCAATGTTATCAGAATTACCTATCTCGATGCAGGATACGTTTTTCTAAGGACCCCAAACAGTTCTACAGCTTCGTAAACAGTAAGCGTAGAACGTCCACACACCCATCCTCGCTATCCTTCCGTAATACGTCGGCAGATAATGATCAGGCAATTGCCGATCTTTTTGCCCGTTTTTTTTCAAACTACCTATTCGCAGGACGTTTACTCTGGTCAGCCGTATCCATACGGTTTACCGAGGTCGAACGGCATTTTCAGTCCTTTGCTAAATGAAAGCTCATTGCTTCATGATCTACGAACAGTAAAGCCGGTGTTCTCACCGGGTCCGGACGGAGTTCCTGGCTGTGTACTCTGTGTACTGCCGAGTCTCTGTGTGGGCCATTGCTTAAACTATTCAACCTGTCCATAAATTCTTCATGCTTTCCCCCGATATGGAAGGAGTCCTTTATAATTCCTCTCCATAAGAAAGGTAGCAAGTCTGACGCAATGAACTATAGAGGTATATCTAAGTTATCCGCTGTTCCTAAAGTGTTTGACAAAATTTTAACTCCGCACCTGCAGCACCTATGCAGATCACTTATATCTCCATCTCAAAATGAATTTATAAGGCGGAGATCAACCACTACAAATTTATTGGAGTTTACATACTTTATAATAAAAGGCTTTCAAGGTAATTTGCAGACGGATGTTGTTTACACCGATTTTAGTAAAGCGTTCGACTCTGTAAACCATTCCCTCCTAGCACAAAAGCTCGACCTTCAAGGGTTCCCGCCCAATCTCCTGAGATGGATCTCTAGCTACCTTTGTTCTAGGTCTCAAAGAGTCCTTTTCAAAAACTCCCTGTCCTCTCCAGTTATGGTGACTTCGGGTGTACCTCAGGGCAGCCATCTAGGCCCCTTACTCTTTACACTCTTGATAAATGACCTACCTTCTGTATTAACATACTCTCGAGTACTTATGTATGCGGATGATGTTAAGCTCTGTGTCCAGTATAAGGACATTTCTTTTCAATCCAGGTTGCAATCCGATCTCGATAGATTTCAGTCTTGGTGTTGTGCAAATTTTTTAAACCTTAACGCTTCAAAATGTAAAGTAATGACTTTTCATCGCTCCAGCGCCTTTCTGGTTCCTTACACCCTTTGTGGTGGTTCTCTTGAGAGAATTACCCGGGTTTATGATCTTGGTGTTCTATTAGATCCCAAGTTAAAGTTTTCAGAACACATTTCTACCATGGTTAATTGGGCCATGGGCGTGCTTGGGTTTATAAAGAGGTGGTCAAAGGAATTTGACGACCCCTATATAACAAAAACTCTCTACACCTCTCTGGTTCGTCCGATTTTAGAATACGGTTCTTGTGTATGGTGCCCTCAGTACAACGTACATCGTGACCGTATAGAATCAGTTCAGAAAAACTTTACTTTTTGCTCTTCGCGGCCTCAACTGGGATGCAAGTGTGAGACTGTCGTCTTACTCTAATAGATTGCTTTTAATAAACCTTCCAACCTTAGCTAATCGTAGGAAAATGCTTGGTGTGATTTTTGTGCACAACTTGATCAATGGTGACGTAGATAGCCCTGACCTGTTGAGCCGCATAAACTTCACGATTCCTATTAGAAGCACTTGGAATTATACAATGTTGTTTCTTCCACTTTGTAGATCGAATTATTCCTTGCATGAACCATTTAGGGTCCTATGCTCGGATTATAATTCCCTCTACCATATTATATCTACCACTAACTCCCTTCCTAGTCTTAAATTACTTATACTCTTATATCTTTCCCGTAATTAGTAATTACTTCGTTTCTTTAGTCAGATTAGTTCTACTTTTCCTCGAACACTAGTCTAACACCTATCTTTCCTGCATGTCCGCGATCGGTTCGGTTTACGAGTCGCGCGTTATGCGGCAGCGCCCCTCGGTCGGTTGGGCGGGAGGTGGGCTGCGTTCTTACCTGAGATCCGCGCGTAACAGCCATTGGCTGGTGTCGCTTGGGCCACTTGATGGTGCAGTCATTGCATATCAACGTCCTAAAGTAAAAAACGAGAGGGAACGTTGTGAGCCGCGGCAAAGACCGCGGCTCTACCTTATACCCGGTACTCAGTCAGTATATACATACATACATTTATGAGCCTACGATTTATGAAATTTATTATATGTTCTCAAAAGGGACGAAAATAATATTTAAAACGAGGGGGAACGTTGTGAGCCGCGGTACCTTATACCTTATAGTACCTTATACCCGGTACTCAGTCAGTATATACTTATGTACATACATATATGAGCTTGCGATTTTTGCAATTTCTTATATGTTCGCAAAAGGGACGGAAAAAGGAAAAAATGGGCAAAAAATAATATTTCAAAAAATGAAGTAAATTTTTGAAATATTATACATGTTTCCGATTTTGTTTGCATATGATTTTTACTTCTGCTTCTAAATTTCTACATGACATTTATAACTACATATGTATTTGAGACGTTCAAGTGTTTAGGACAGAGAGAGAGGGAATGAGTCAGCGCTTGCGAGGCATTGCGTAGCCACTGAAATTTAATTTGTTTCTTCTGGCCATAATATTGATCCGACCTGATCCATAGTCGGCAATCTGGTAGATATGGTAATTTCCCATGATTCTGCGTTTTTGATTTTCATTTATCTTAAAAATTGTGGATTCCACAGATTTTCGTCTTTTGTGGGGGCGGAAAGGGGCGTGGCAAAATTTTAAAACAAACTCGTGCTGGTTTGGTATAACAGAAGCTTGGATAGAAAGTTTGGTCGCTCTAGCTTTTATAGTCTCTGAGAACTAGGCGACACAAAATACGAATGGACAAAGCGGATGGGGTCGCGTGTGAGAGAGAGCGAGAGGGAATGATGACTTTCGAAATGGTTTTCTTCATTGTAGCTATAATAATGATCCGATCTGATCCAGATTCAACACTCTGATAGAAATGGTCTTTCTCTATGATTCTGCGTATTTAGTTTTCTTGTATCTTCAAAATTGTGTGTGCCACAGACTTTCGTCCTTTGTGGGGGCGGAAAGGGGCGGGGCAACATTTTGAAATACACTTTGAGTAGTGTGATAACACAGGAGACTAAATACAAAACTTGGTTACTCTAGCTTTAATAGTCTATGAGATATAGCTGCAAATGAAGACGGACAGACGGACGGACGGACAGACGGACAGACAGACATGGCTATAGAGACTCGGTTATTGATGCTGATCAAGAATATATATACTTTATGGGGTCGGAAATGCTTCCTTCTGGGCGTTACACACAACCGTTATCCCCACAAATCTAATATACCCCTATACTCTTCGAGTACCGGGTATAATAAAAGATCTCGACTCCAGGAACTACTTCGGGACGAAGATGATGATGATTTAATTGCTGCGGTAAAAATAACTGAGGCGAAATTTTAATAATACGAATACATATTTCTATAATAAGAATATTTGATGTATTTTTCTTATAATAATAAATACAACACATTTAAACACTATTTATTTTCAATGTTTTCTGTTTTTTTTTTGATTGGTTGAATTTCATTTCCTCTTATTACAAGAGAATCATAGGATTCGTTTGAAACAGGTTTCTTCCAAGTGAGGATTACACAAAAAGAATAAGTGGATTTCAGCTGGAATACAGATGCTTTTGAATGTATTTATTGATTTAAGTCAACATCCTATTAATAAAAAGTGCCAAGAGTTGATCCGTCAGTTCTCGTTTCTCCATTAATGTCACTTTATCGTACAATGCAAGTACGATATTTTCATCAGATAAATACCAGAAATGGCTACAAGTCTTTTTAGAACCACGTTTGCAATTGTCGGATCGGCTTCTTTATATTTGTACATTTCGCTTATAAATTAAAAGTCCAGATTTGTAGCTTCAACAGCTTATGGTGACCGAAACAAATAATTTATATAAAAACAAAAACGTCGCGCAAATATTTTTCTTCTCGATGTGTCAATTTCAACTTCTCTCCTCTCTCTCCTCTCTATATATTTTTAAGGTATAAATTGCCTTAGACATCTAGCGTGCATGGTGCATTGGTCCAGGAAGTCGGAAACGATGATCTTTCGGAACCGATTCCAAAAATATTACAGTTAACTCTAACAATTTAACGTAATCAGTACGCTCATGATGTTTTGTCAATTCATCTTGACAGAAATTGATTATTGAATTTTCTCGGTCAATTAAGTGCGTTGCAACGTACTCGATAGTCAAACCAAACCCAAATTTAGTTTGCTCTAAACTGTTTCACGAATCTTTAAGTCTGTTAAAGAGAGGAACGTTTGCACCTGATGTAGCTTCTGCACATGACTCAAATGCGGACAGTATATTTTACTGATGTGATGTCTGCACGGGAGGTATAAAAGATGCCGGTCTAATATATGTTTTAAGCGGAATGCAGCGCCTTTAAGTCGTCCAGAGTAGGATGCAGTTGTATCAAAACAGGCAGCTTTGATTTTATCAACTATTCCCCATTCCGTCAACAAGTTAAAAGTTGCGTTACATATTTTGACTCCAGTAGACGCAATTAATTTTGACACTCCCAGAAGTTGTTCCTTCCATATGTGAAATAAAGATTTCAAAACGTTCCACTTTTCTCTGCACAGTCAGTTCAGGAAGCAGTTTACCATTTTACCAGAACCACAGCTGACATCTGGGAATAAGCCTGAAGAAGTTGTAAAAGAATACATAGAAAAATACAACAACTTTTTTTTTTACCAAAAAGTTGACATTTTTTTTGGCCGACAAGGATATTGTCTGTTTGTTTTCTTTTCTCAGACGCTGTATTGATCTTATATTCAAAGCATATTTACTGATTTCGTGTCCTAAAGCCCCGAGTATAGCAGAAATCAAGTGTATGGCTGCATTGTTAGTGATCCTCCACTTATCTAAACAAGATAAAAGCCTTTTGGTGAACGAATTTTTCCTTCCTCTTCTCGCTGCAGACGGTTCAGTTTCGTTATCCGAAATTTCCATTTACAGAGGATTGTGCATCAAATAATCGCTGGATTCGCTTTCACTTCCAGAATATAAAAGACGTCCTACAGATATTGAAGGTTTAAATAAAATGTTATAAGATGTGCTGATAATCTTACTGTCGGCATGGACTGAAACGATCTCAGAATCGATCCGTGCACTCTCTTTTCGCTTTCGGTCTTGGTAGTTCAGTTGCTGAGGGTGCGAATAATCGTTCCTCCACTCTTCAGCTCGCGAACATCGTGCACTCGTACTCCGAGTTTCGGCACCACAGTCCTCTCGTGTCGCGTGGCTGGCAATCAATGGGGCAGCGCTGGTGCTCGGTGCTGGCAAGCCTGGAAAGGCTGCCGCATACGCAGCAGTGGTGCCAGTGTGGGCAACAGCGGTCTCGGTGGAGGCGGCATCCGTGCCTTTTCCTGCAGGCGCACTTTTTCGCCAGCCAGTGCCATAACCAACTCGTCGTACCTATTGGCAGCGGAGAGTATAGCCATGGAGGCCTCCATTGGCATCTGCCCCTTAACATTTCCTCGCTCACAGCCATCCTAACGGAAGACATTTCCGCGGTGATGGCCGTGTACCCTGCCGCGATAATGCCAGTCGCTGGGCATGTGGGTGCAGTGGGGACGGCGGTAGCAGCAGCGGTGGCCTCAGCGGCGGGGCAGCGGCGTCAGCAGGCTTCACTTAATCCAGCGACGGTGGCGGCGATCTTTCCACTGGAATCGGCCCGCTTGGCCCCATCCCGACCCCAACCTTCTTGGCGCTCTTCCTGGCAGCAGCCGACCTAAGCCGGCCTCGCCTGCGGGTAGGCACGCTCGACGACGAGCTAGCCCCTACACTGGCTACGCTGGTGTGGCTTACTTCGGCCTCCTCAACCTCCATGGTAGCTGGCTCCCTCATCGGCGTTCCTCGACACTAAACATTAGTGGAGACACGAACCGACCGAATCGAGCGAAGGCACGAACCGTCTGAAGTCTGTCTAAGACCCGAACCTAGCCGAGACACGAACTGCACAGAAAGTTCGATAAGTTATGGCTCAAGCTCCGAACGGAAGCTTCGAACTCGAACTTGGTATCACCAAAGACAATATAAACACTAAGATATGGCATGCTCATACAATTCTGTTTTGTAGGGGAGGGTTGTTTTTTCAAAGAGTGCTATCTCGCTCGCACGAACTCCAGTGCGCTCGCAGATCTCAAAATAGAATGAACTTGCTTGTATAAGTACACACGGAACGTAAGTACACATGTGTGTGTACGTGTGCCGAAATTGCCAGCAAAATACTTTTGAGAAGATTTCTTGAGCCACAAATTTATTTGCTGAGTGTTGCTTATTGACGCGACGCACTAATACCCTATAGACAATTTATAATATTTGATATCATGTCTGATATATATTTTGCATTTTTACATATTTACATTCGTTCATTATATTCGTGTATAGTACATTAAACAAAATTAGCATATAAAGGATATACAAAATATACAATTTTTTATATTTTGGGCATGCGTCATCGGAAAATCATAATCTCCATTCAATTCTAAAGTAATGGGTATTTTCTTCGACAGCGGCGTCGTCAACAACCAATACAAACAAGCAGCCATAAAATATGCACACATACAGTTAAAGCTCAGCCTCACGTACAGAACGTGTAAAACTAAAGCGCTCTCTGTCTCTCCGTCTATCTGTCTCTCTCTAACTCACACTGGAATGCTTGAAAGTTCCAAACGATGAGGAATTGCCCTCAAAATTTTGTATGGCGCACCACGTCTTATTGTTTATATTGTCTTTGGTATCACTATGCTTAAGAATACCTTCTTATTGCTCTCTATCGGCCTACCTTGTTTAGTATGCCTTGGAGCTAACCGCACGTGGCTGCTTGACAAAATATGGGCATTTCTCTGACGAGGTCTACCGAGGCCAAAAAATTTAAATTCAATAAAAACGCATTTAAATATAGTTTTCTCGTGGTTTTCTTTTTAAAAGATATTGAAAATCCACCAATTTAATTAATTGACATATAATTTCATTAACTTTTATCTGAAAACCTATTCAAATTAGCAAAAGTTCACTTTTTTGGTATTTTTTGTCATGTTTGCCATTGTTTTTTTCGCCTATAAGAAAGATGATTATTGATAAAAGTTTTTCCTCAAAGTCTCCTTTACATATTGAACTATCTACAACAAATTCCAGAAAATTTTCTTAATATCGGTTAACGGAATTTTTGTAACATTTATAAAGCCAAGAAATTTTTGTCCCGTGCGACAGAGGCTTAAATTGAATTTTAAAAAAACTACAAACCATACAAGCTTAAAATTATAACCATTTTAAAGAGTTATCAATGCAGAACATTAATCAGAAATTCGCATAAATATATCGCCTCAAGTTTCGCTGAAATCTGAGTTTGAATTGGTCGCCGCCAAAACCACTTCTATATTTGTCCCGTGCGAATACCATGCTTTTTTGCAAATATCTGAAAATCGGTTTTTTTTACATTTTTACAACTTGAAACGTCCCGTGCGACATCAGAGAAATGCCCATATGTTTCAGCAAAATTAATTGGCCAATAACTTCGCTATATGTTCTCCGAAATCACCGCCGATTACACGAACAGAACAATCGCACTATTCCGGCAATTTTTGGATAGTTTCGGGAAAATCACGTACTACTCTTCGAAGACGACGGCACAGCGGAACGCTTTAAATACACGTCTGCTTCCAGACGCAGTCAGAACGCATCTGAGTGAAAAGATAACAATGAAAATCCGAGCGCAGTCTGCTGCTGGTCTGCCTGGTCTGCTCTAATACAGAGCAAGGACCCGGAGGAGACGAGTAAGCAGATGTTTGGTTTCATCCAGGCAAATTGTAGCCGTAGCCGAGCGGCCGTGATGGAACTCGGAGCCATCATGCGCAGCTCTGGCCATCTGTTCGCACTGGTCCAGGAGCCGTACGTCGATGGAATAGGGCGGATTACTGGCCTTCTTTATGGAATGCGAGTATCCCAGGACCGCCGCGGAAAAGCTGCTATCATCGTCGACAAACAGAAAGCCATCTGAATGCAAATGGAACCACTTATCACGGATTTTGGAGTATGCGTCAGATTTACGGGAAGGGTCGGCTCAATCTTTCAATGCTCCGCATACTGCCCATTCGACACCGACTTAGCGCCGTACCTCAGGTACTTAGATGCGGTGCTGCTGCTGGTGTAGCAAACTTCCTCAGCATGCTCTGGGGCAAGCTAGCTATGTGCGGGGTGAGCTGCTGTCTGAGTGGATACTGGAGAGCCGGGCCGACGTGCTCAATCTAGTCAGTCGGGTGTTTACGTTCGATAACCGCAGATTCCAAAGTGACATCGAAGTAACAATCGTCAACCAAGCCGCGACTATGTGGGCCACATACGATTCGGAAGTGAGGGAATGGGATACCAGTGACCACAACATTATACATGTTGAAGTCACGCCTGGTGCGACCGATGCAGTCGAGCACATTGCTCCTGTGCCGTCCTGGAAGCTTTCCAATGCGCGCTGGCGATTGTTCGAGGACGAAGTGACAAGGGAGACAGCCGAATTGTCGCAAAACATCGCCGAATCGCCGTTGGATGGCCAGGTGACTGCACTGCACTCGTTAGTACACAGAGTGTGCGATAGAGTGCTGGGACGCAGTACGCCGAGAGCCGTCAGGAAAGTAGTTTGTAGACCGCCGAACTACAATCCAAACGCCAAGAGGTCAGGAGACTGAGGCGACAGCTCCAGAACGCTCGTCGGCACGAGACCGATGACGCGGAGCAGCTCGTGGTTGCGTTGAGGACCTCCTCAGCGCAATACAAGAAGCTCATCCTGACGACGAAGGAAGACAACTGGCGATGCTTCGTTGGAGAGAACAGAGATGATTCATGGGGGCACGTCTACAGGATTTGCCGAGGCCGCAAAAAGAGCACGGAGATTGGAGGCCTCCGGATAAATGGTCTGGTCACAACATGGCGTGACTGTGCGAGTGAGCTCAGCCGCAACTTTTTCCCTGTTGCGGAGTCGAATGCTCACATAAGGACCGGACCGATCCCACCTCATATCGGGGTATCTGTCTGGCTGGGCAAAGTGCTAGAGGGGATCATGGTGAATCGTCTGAAGGATACCATACCGGATGGCTGCAGATGGCAATTTGGATTTCGCCAAGGACGCTGCTTGGAACCACGTCACGAGTACAGTTTCGACCAGCCGGTCGAAATACGTGCTCCGAATCTTCGTGGATTTTAAGGGAGCCTTCGACAACGTTGAGTGGAATGCTGCACCACACCGTCTCGTTGAGCTGGGATGCCAAGAAGCATACTTTTGGCGAAGTTTCTTCTCCGGCCAGAGTGCGAGCATCGTCAGCAGGTATGAAGAAGCCACTGTTCCGGTGACAAGAGGTTGCCCACAGGGGTCCATAACTGGTCCATTCATATGGAACATCTTGATGGACGTGCTGCTTCACTCCTTGGAGTCACTTGGTGCGCTGAGCGCGTATGTTGACGATTTGTTCCTCCTCATCGAGGGAAATGCCCGCTTAGAGCTGGAGCGTAAAGAAGCGGACCTGATGTCCCTCGTAGGCGCTTTGGGAGTTGAAGTCGGCGTGGCCGTTTTAACTAGCAAGACGGCGATCATGCTGCTCAAAGGCTGAACCCCGTTGCACGACCAATGTGTCGATTTAGGGTCCAGAAAATATTAACGTTGTAGTTTGAGAAAAGTCGACAACCGTACGCCTAAGTCTGCTCCCAGGGTAGTCTTCTCAAGACTATACCGCGATGGGGCAGCATAGGTTCAATTTCCCTGCAACATAGGGAAATATATTTCCAAATATCTCTTAGCACTATTTTTGTACTTTTCACAGAATTGAGCAATCACTATGTATCTTGTATGCACTAGCGACGCCTTTATTGGTTGATCAATTTCCATTGAATGTCCAAAGCTATAACAGACGACGGCCTTGGCAGCAGCGTTAGACGATCGCCTAATGCACAGCATTGATTAGTTCCACTTAAGAGCGGCTAAAGCTTTAAAGAGAACTTAATAATAGCTAAAGCTAAAGTGAACGAACCAAATAATCTTCGAAGAAATTCCCTTTAATTTGCTAACTACTACAAGAGCCATCCGAACAGTGTCCTCCGTGGCACTGCAAGTACTTGCTGGACCCTTGCTGGACCCTTGCTGGATTCCTGCTGACTGATCACGCAACATGCATTTTTGCATAAGAGAAGGCTAAGCGATACGCCTGCATGTCTATGCGGCGCTGAGCACGAGGATTGGCAGCACTTCTTATGTGACTGTCCCTCTATACAGATTTGCGAGAGATCTCGGTGGACTTGGAGTGCAGCACGCAGATGGCGAATGGACCTTTTCCGAAGTTGTGGCGTCGCATGAGAGGATGCAGTTGAGGTGAGGCGTTCTCCAGGAAGCGACAACTGCTGGACCCTATGACGGCGCATGGGCCGTCAGTCCCAGCTAGTAGAGTCAAAACTGTCTCCCCATGGATTCCCTATCTGGTGCTTGTCGGGGTCAAAAGGGAGGGCGATCGATCCCTTAATTTCGTCCACGGGTTGGGCAGTGGTCCAAGACTGTCCATTGAGGTAGGGCTCTTGTGGGTGTTCGTGGTGGCTGTGGTTTGAAACCTGAATATACGCGGGTAGAACACATATGTTTCTTTTATAGCAAGTGCAGCACTTTTGTTTACTGTTAAACCAACTTTATTGCGATTGTAGAAAAAGACACACAGCACTAGTTTTATTGATAGCAACATAGTTCTTAGAATTTGAGGAGAGTCATGACCCAACAAAAAAACTTCGTCACTAGATCGCAATTTCGCCATTTTAACTAATTCTGTTTTATGTAGCTTTCTCGTACATACTTTTTGGAGGGAATAAATCGATTGGTCGATTTTTTTTTATCGTTGGAATAAATACATAACGCATTTAAGTAAAAATATAAGACGAGCGTTGCAATTCGATACTGTAATACCATTGAATGCTAACTATTTATTGTTGGTTTAAATATTACCCAATCGAGCTTAAATTTTGTGAGCTGAACTGTATTTTAATATTCTAAATAAAAAAAAAAAAAAATGTATTCCGATCAGAGCGATATATAGTATAGCTCCTATAGGAACCATCTTTGACCTTTGGGCGCCACATATAAACGTTATCCAATCGGTCTTAGACTTTTTATTTTATCGTTTTAAACCAAGAGGAACATTTTTAGACCCTGAGACCTTTGAAAATTACACTTTTATAAATAGGCGCAACTCTAATGTACATATATACATACATTGGTATTTATGGATGTTACCCATTTTGAAAATTTTATATTTCTAGTGCCTAGTGCTTCTTTGCCTGCTTCTTCTTTGCGTTTGTGCTATGCCTAATTTAGGGAATATCAAAAACCAAAGAACCAAAATTCAATGGGTTTGCAGCACGTACAAATGCTTGCATTGGCTGTCGCAGTGATTTGAAGTACATATAAGTATGTGATTTTTGCATGAATTAAATCTTTTGCAACAAGCGGGGGAAAAAAAATTTTCGTTATAATAATAATGTTAAGAATGTAAAATTTTCTTTAATTGCAAAAAATTAGTTTTCGTAATTAGCTTATTGGTCTTCAAAAGATGATGGTGCAGTCATTGCATATCAACGTCCTACAAAAAAAAAAAAAAAAATTTATTGGGTAAGTTTATAAGTTGAACATTTTGTAACGAACCCCAAGGCGCCGTTACATTTCACCGCGCCGCACCGGCAATGGAGGAGTGATAAGTTTAAGTTTAAGAGTTACCTTTGTCTAAAAATAAACCACCTTCTACAATACACGAAAACTCTCCGAACCACCCACTTTTCTCCCATCACACGCGCGCCGTTCGGCCACGTGACTACCTCTCCTACACCCATCCATAACTCTCCTACCACTACCTCAACTGTGACCCAAAAACTTTCCCCTCCCACTAAGGTTCGATGCGACGGTTTTCTTTTCTACAAAAGAAATTGCCCATCGGCGCACCGTCAGCACATATCCCCCCACCCATAAGTTTAAGCTAGCCAGTTCGATCCGCGGATGCTAGGTTCCGAGCGTTCTAGCGAAAGAAGTGCAAGACACTTACTCGGGAACCCGGCCGCGAGATAGACGTTGCTCCGCGCAGCAACTTACAATAAAGTACTATACGCCGTACGTTAAGATAAACAATAAATATCCAATGTCCAATAAATGAGCATTTTAATCAAAATAAACCCACCGAGTAAGTCTATTTTCCGGGTGGGAACTGCGACATCAATTCGCAACCGAGAATATCGCGGTACGGGCCAATCCAATTCTCAAAAATTCTTGATCCTCTGATAACTCCCACGAGTGTGACAACGCCTCGTATTCCTTATCCTTCTCGACCCCACGAGTGTGACAACGCCTCGCGCCCTTCACTATCTTCTCGATCCAACTCATACGGGCACGGTTACGCCTCATTCTCCTCCACTCTTGCTTCTAGCCTAGTTAGGGCCGACCCCGTTTCCTGTAGAGGTTCCTGCAAACTACAAATTTCTTGTAGTAGGATGCTGAGGAAGACTGAGCTTACCTCAGCCTGAAATAGGAGCATTACAATTTCAAGAGCTAAAATTGTAAAATAATCGCGTTCAATAGTTTTCTTTATCACTGTGGAAATACAATAAGGCAATGCGGCTTGCATCGACCTACGTAGGCACGAAGCCTTTTCAGAATGATCAAAACAAGAGCAGTATCGAGTTTTCTTCCAACCGAAATAAGCTTTGACATCGATTGCCCGAACATAATCCATAACTATAACAGCCATATGGGTGGTGTCGGTCGCATAGATGGACTTATTGATCGACACAAAATTCTCGTATATATGTACGAATCGACTGTTCATTCACTCGACGAGCCATGGTAAACGTCTACATTTTGCTTAACAGAATCAACAAGCCTGATACTAATGATACGCGATACCAGCAGAGGTCGCGTATGTTCTTTGCACTCTTCAAAAACTTTCGCCGAAAAGATCAGGACGCCCACACCAAGCTCCTAAAAAATAGGTGAAGGGAAAAAATCGTAACGTCTTAAGACGTTCGTCACGATGGAATCGAGCATTTTGCAATGTTTGTATCACGCTCTGGTGAAAAAAAAACCTGTACATTTCCTGTCTGCACCTCCGAAACTCAATTTTTTTGTCGAAAATGCAATTATAACTTGTGCCTGTTCTCAGCAAAAAGACGGTTTTTACAACTTTCATCATAAAACTACATAACTGTAGTTTTTCATACATATTTGTATCGAATAAAATGAAATATTAAGTTGAAGTATTAATTGAGAATGAAGTAGTAAGTTTGAAATAAAATGAAATCATAACTTTTTGTTTATTTTCAATTAATTTTTATAATCAATTTCGATTTTATTATAACAAAACACAGCCCTCTAAGCGAAAAAAAACTGCAACGCATACGTTTTTTGCCTTTATTACACAAAGCCTCGTAGAGGTGGTCTCAGGTTAGCATAAAAAATTTAAGATAAGTTGTACATACACATTATTATTCATGATATTGATGCATTATTATTCTAACATTACACAGTAAAATATCAAAGTGCGTTTATTACTTTTCGTCGCTTATGATAATTTCGCAAAAAGGGGTCTTAATTGTACACATTCGTAAATATAGCCGCTCGAATTTGCTACCGCTTTTATATTTGTACATAAATATGTATCTTATTGGATACCCTACAAACAAGTAATCTAATGTGAAGTCATGTCTGATATACATTTTGCATTTGTACATATTTACATGCGTTCATTATATTGGTGTATAGTTAATTAAACAAAATTAGCATATAAAGGATATACAAAATATAACATTTTTTGTATTGTGGGCAAGCGCTATCATAAAACAAAGGGGAATGTTGTGAGCCGCGGCAAAGGCCGCGGCTCTACCTTATACCCAGTACTCAGTCAGTATATACGTACATACATATATGAGCTTGCGATTTATGCAATTTATTACATATATGTTCGCCAAAGGAATTCGTCCCTTTTTGGGCAAAAAATAATATTTCAAAAAATGAAGTCAAATCATTTTTGGAATATTTATACATGTTCCAAATTTGTTTGCATATGATTTGTTTACTGCTTCTACATTTCTACATGTATAACAACATATTTGAGACGTACAAGTTTTTGCGACAGAGAGAGAGAGGGAAGGAGTCAGCGCTTGGCAGGCGTTGCGTAGCCACTGAAATTTAATTTGTTTCTTCTGGCCATAATATTGATCCGACCTGATCAAGATTCGTCAATCTGTAATAGCCTTTTTAGACTACGGTTGAGTTATTGAGTTTCGGGCAAAACTCGAGTTTCGTTTACATGGGGAAGCATAGGGGACCTAGAGGTGGCAAAAAAGTTTAGTTTTGGTTGCGTTTAGTTGAGTTTGTCCGATTTTTCGAATATTTCAACCCTGATCTGCCTGTCGTGGAATTATCACCACTAGTTACAACAAAAATTGGCAGCTCAATATTTAAAATTTAGCGCGTAAACAATATGGCTGGGGAAAAAGGTACATACAATTGTTAAAACCAATACTTTAAACCAATTTTATTATTAAATACCATATAAACAAAGTGGTCGATTTCCAAAATTCGGTCGAAAAAACTTAGCCAAACGCTAAATTGAATTATTATAAATAAATATAAATTAAATTATTATAAACAATTGCGCATTTAAAAAAGTTTAATTTTGGTACATATATGTACATAGTTGCAATTGCAGCCGTGCCATTTCCGTGCGGAAATTTTCCTTCAAAAATGGATTCCAAGGTTATTCGCAATGTCCAAATGCGTTTCTTGGAAATTTGATCCAAATACTCCACAGTTGCAGCAAACATCGTCGCCAACTCCATACATTGCAGCGTCGTTATCTTATCTTGCTCTGCCACATAGAAAATCATTAACTCTTGGTCGTTAATATAATTAAAACGAGAGGGAACGTTGTGAGCCGCGGCAGAGGCCGCGGCTCTACCTTATACCCGGTACTCAGTCAGTATATACATATATACATACATATATGAGCCTACGATTTATGAAATTTATTATATGTTCTCAAAAGGGACAAAAATAATATTTAAATTAAAAAAATGAATTTTTTTGGAATTTTTTTTACATGTTTCCATTTTTGTTTACATATGCTTTGTATATCTTCGCCTACATTTCTACATGACATGTATAACTACATATTTGAGACGTACAAGTGTTTGCGACAGAGAGAAAGAGGGCATGAGAAGCGCTTGGCAGGCGTTGCGTAGCCACTGAAATTTAATTTGTTTCTTCTGGCCATAATATTGATCCGACCTGATCAAGATTCGTCAATCTGTAATAGCCTTTTTAGACTACGGTTGAGTTATTGAGTTTCGGGCAAAACTCGAGTTTCGTTTACATGGGGAAGCATAGGGGACCTAGAGGTGGCAAAAAAGTTTAGTTTTGGTTGCGTTTAGTTGAGTTTGTCCGATTTTTCGAATATTTCAACCCTGATCTGCCTGTCGTGGAATTATCACCACTAGTTACAACAAAAATTGGCAGCTCAATATTTAAAATTTAGCGCGTAAACAATATGGCTGGGGAAAAAGGTACATACAATTGTTAAAACCAATACTTTAAACCAATTTTATTATTAAATACCATATAAACAAAGTGGTCGATTTCCAAAATTCGGTCGAAAAAACTTAGCCAAACGCTAAATTGAATTATTATAAATAAATATAAATTAAATTATTATAAACAATTGCGCATTTAAAAAAGTTTAATTTTGGTACATATATGTACATAGTTGCAATTGCAGCCGTGCCATTTCCCTGCGGAAATTTTCCTTCAAAAATGGATTCCAAGGTTATTCGCAATGTCCAAATGCGTTTCTTGGAAATTTGATCCAAATACTCCACAGTTGCAGCAAACATCGTCGCCAACTCCATACATTGCAGCGTCGTTATCTTATCTTGCTCTGCCACATAGAAAATCATTAACTCTTGGTCGTTAATATAATTAAAACGAGAGGGAACGTTGTGAGCCGCGGCAGAGGCCGCGGCTCTACCTTATACCCGGTACTCAGTCAGTATATACATATATACATACATATATGAGCCTACGATTTATGAAATTTATTATATGTTCTCAAAAGGGACAAAAATAATATTTAAATTAAAAAAATGAATTTTTTTGGAATTTTTTTTACATGTTTCCATTTTTGTTTACATATGCTTTGTATATCTTCGCCTACATTTCTACATGACATGTATAACTACATATTTGAGACGTACAAGTGTTTGCGACAGAGAGAAAGAGGGCATGAGAAGCGCTTGGCAGGCGTTGCGTAGCCACTGAAATTTAATTTGTTTCTTCTGGCCATAATATTGATCCGATCTGATCCAGATTCGGTAATCTGGTAGATATGGTAATTTTTCATGATTCTGCGTTTTTGGTTTTCATTTATCTTAAAAATTGTGGATTCCACAGATTTTCTTCTTGGAATCGTCGTGGAAATTGGAATTTGAAATACACTTGTGCTGGTTTGATATCACAGGAGCGTGGATAGAAAGTTTGGTTGCTCTAGCTCCCCGAGAACTAGGCGTCACAAAATACGAATGGGCAAAGCAGATGGGGCCGCGTGTGAGAGAGAGCGAGAGGGAATGATGACTTTCGGAATGGTGTTCTTCATTGTAGCTATAATAATGATCCGATCTCATCAAGATTCAACACTCTGATAGAAATGGGCATTCTCTATGACTCTGCGTTTTTAGTTTTCTAGTATCTTCAACATTGTGTACGCCACAGACTTTCGTCCTTTGTGGGGGCGGAAAGAGGCGAGGCGAAATTTTGAATTACATTTGGAGTAGTGTGATCACGCAGGAGACTGGATACAAAACTTGGTTGCTCTAGCTTTAATAGTCTCTGATAAATAGGCGCAAATGAAGACGGACGGACGGACGGACGGACGGACGGACGGACGGACGGACAGACAGACATGGCTATATCGACATGGCTATATCGACTCGGCTATTGATGCTGATCAAGAATATATATACTTTATGGGGTCGGAAACGCTTCCTTCTATGCGTTACACACAACCGTTATCCCCACAAATCTAATATACCCCTATACTCTTCGAGTACCGGGTATAATTAAATAAAACAAAATTTATGTACACAAGCACGTGCCAGCAGCCGAAACTCCACTGCAGGCGAGTTGTGACGCCTAGTTCTCAGGGACTATAAGAGCTAGGGCAACCAAACTTTCTATCCAAGCTCCTGTGATATCAAACCAGCACAAGTGTATTTCAAATTCCAATTTCCACGACGATTCCAAGAAGAAAATCTGTGGAATCCACAATTTTTAAGATAAATGAAAACCAAAAACGCAGAATCATGAAAAATTACCATATCTACCAGATTACCGAATCTGGATCAGATCGGATCAATTTTATGGCCAGAAGAAACAAATTAAATTTCAGTGGCTACGCAACGCCTGCCAAGCGCTGCTCATGCCCTCTCTCTCTCTGTCGTAAACACTTGTACGTCTCAAATATGTAGTTATACATGTCATGTAGAAATGTAGTCGCAGATTACAAAGCATATGTAAAGAAAAATGGAAACATGTATAAAAATTCCAAAAAATTCATTTTTTTTATTTAAATATTATTTTCGTCCCTTTTGAGAACATATAATAAATTTCATAAATCGTAGGCTCATATATGTATGTATGTATATACTGACTGAGTACCGGGTATAAGGTAGAGCCGCGGCCTTTGCCGCGGCTCACAACGTTTCCTCTCGTTTTTATTGTAGTGATTAGTTGTGTTGGGCTTAGAATCTATCCAAACTGACTCTTCTGGCGTTTGTATTCCAATGCTTTTGGGTGCTGAAAGTGGGTTTTGCTGTCTAGCTCGTAAATCCATTGTCTTATTTCTTTTCTTATTTTTATAGTAACACAATTCTTGACGAATTTTTATCCATTTATTAAAGTCACTAGTTTTTTTATCATTTAAAATGGGTAAAAATTTTATACTAATTAAATCATTTTCCTTTTCACTATTTAGCAATTTTTGATATGCATTAGGGTGCATTAAAATAACTTTGTTTAAGTGATGCTTACTTTTAAGCATTGTTCAAAGTTTTTCCAAAAATCCCCGAAAGCAATGAACTTATTAGAATTGGTAAAAATCCACCTTTTTGGATGAGAACTTTTCGCTTGGAATTTATTGACCTTTTTGAACTTGACATAAAACGTAATGTATTCTTATACCTTTTTAGAGCATATAGTTGCGCTTTTGATATCTTATGATTTCCTTTTTTGTGTATTTAACACTTTCTCCACTAATGCTTTTACCAACTCAATATCACAATTACTTATTATTGCATTTCGAAGTTTATTATTTGCCCTTTGTGAGCACATACAATAAATGTTTGTTCGTTAGTTTGTTAAATGTTTCCCCTAAACTTAAATATGATATTTCACCATCTGACCATTCCAGTAAATGGAATGTTCTGACGATGAATGTTTTGTTTTTTAATCATTTCATTGTCCAATTCATTTAGATGATATGGAGGTTTGAAATTAAAAAAGTTTTGTGTTACTGTTCCGGCTTGCATAAACGCCAATTCCTTAATAAAAAGTTGTTTATTATTGCCGAAGAGATATTGAAAATCAACTATAACGCTTAAATTTCTGTCGATTGTGTTCATGTTGGTTTGAGATTTATTAAGAAACTGAATGAGTCGGTGATATCTATCCCCTTTATATACAACTCAATTCAGTAAGAATTATTAGTTTATCAAAAGCATTTAACCCTAATGGATACGCTTCAATCAAAGAGAATTCGGTCTACGAGAAAGAAACAGGACGAAGTTATTTTCGGACTCGAATATTATGTAGTACATAATTTAAAGCTAAAATGAGGGTTTTTAACTACAAGAAAATTCACTCCAATGATCTGGATGCAGCAAAGCAAAAACAATTTCGTTGGTTTAGATAAAAATGAATGGATGCAATTAATTACATACAAGGAGTATATTCAATTAAAACTTGATCAGTACGAATTCTTGATGCCTGATACAATTATAGACCATCCATTACTGACTTCTATTAAATGTAATTTTAGATTTCGGAAATCTGATAAGCAGTTTGATAAGATAAGCAGTTTTTATAATAAATCAGTTTGGAAACAAAATTGAATTTGATAGCGAGTCCTGGAGATCACTTTTAAGATCAGGAATTTTTTTTACCACATTTTTACGTTTGAATACAATACTTAAGCAACAAATTACATTCCTTTATTAGAACAATATTATTCCTAAGTGCGCGGCCTTACAAAAATTTGATAGAAATGTGCAAATAGACTTAACTCGTTTATGCTTTGAAATTTAAAAAAAAAGTGTATTCAAATAAAACGCGATGTTCTTAAATAGGTTAGGTTAAGGTTAGGTTAAGGTTAGGTTAAGGCGGCTGTCAAGCTCCACAGGAGCCAGTCACATTTGGGCCGGTTTCGGCCCGTTGTAATACCGCGGGAGGTGTTCCCCTTATCCATCTCATGAGACCCGAACATATCAGCAGTTATCCCATCCTGACGCTCTTACGAAGTTTGCAATCTTTCTTGACCAGATTTTGGAAATTTCTGAAATGTCTGAGACATAAAGCATGCCCAGGTATTGTAGCCTTCTCCTGCTGAGAGCTGGACAGGAGCAGAACAGGTGTTCCACCGTTTCCTCCTCCTCCTCATCTCTACAGCTTCGGCAGAAATCATTGTATGGGGCTCCCAGCTTGTTGGCATGGGAGCCTATCAGCCAGTACCCCGTGAGGGAGCGGATGACAACGCTGCACCTTTTCCTGCCGAGCTTACACAGCTCTAGTGTGCGTTTCCTGTCAATGGTAGGCCATGTTTGCCTGGATATGCGACATAGTGGTGCTGACCGCCACGCATTGTTTGCTGGTCGCTTATATAGCTCTTTTATGATAAGCCTACAGGTGGCCATTGGCATGCAAATATCCTCCTTCTCTTGGAGAAGGGGTATTGTGGTACCAGATCTGGCCAGCTCGTCTGCCTTGCAGTTGCCCTCAATATCGCGGGACCCAAATAAGGCTGATGGCAAATTGTTGGGCCATCTCGTGAAGAGATTTGCGGCAATTTGCCACTGTGGCCGAGTTCGAGGAAATCGCGGGAAGTGATTTGATCGCAGCTTGGCTGTCGCTGTAAATGTTTACAGTTGTTGTTGCCAGTGAAGCCGTTGTGGCTGTTCGAAGGAGTCTCAGTGCTTCCATGATCGCAATGACTTCCGCTTGGAACACACTGCAGTGATCTGGGAGCCTAAAGGAGTGCCTGATTTCGAGTTGTTCGGAGTAAATCCCTCCTCCAACTTTGTTATGTAGCTTTGAGCCATCTGTAAAGATATTTATGGCCATGTCTTGGCCTTGTGGTCCCTCAAGTCACTCGTCTCTGCTAGGGATGATTATGTTAAAGGGCGTGTTAGTGTGTTCCCTTGGGACGCAGCAGTCCGTCTTCGTAGGGACGGTACTGCTGGTAAGTATCGATGAGTGACCCGTGAGATGTGATGTCCATTGGTCGGAGTCTCTCAGACGTATCGCTGCAATTTCATCTCTCTCCTTTCCCGCAAGCTCGAGGCTCTGGAGACTTAGGATGGCGTTTAGTGCATCGTTCGGGGTGGTGCGCAGTGCTCCACTAATGCATAATGCTGCGATTCGCTGAACCTTGCCAAGTTGTTTGGTTGTCGTTCCTTTTGATAGGGCCGGCCACCACACTGTAACTCCATAGAGTAAAATTGGTCTTACTATTGCTTGGTATGTATATCCATTGGACTACGCTTGGGTTCATGCCCCACTTCAAGCCAATAGCTTTTTTGCAAGAGCATAGGGCTATCGTAGCCTTCTTCTTCTTCAAACCTAGGTAACTAGCGCTGTCGCTGAAGGAGAGCCTACATTCATTTAATATGGGAAGGTTGAGGGGCGGAACCTTGTACTTGTGTGTGAATAGCACGAGTTCCGTTTTTGTGGGATTTACTCCCAAACCTCGCGATTTTGTCCATTCTGACAGTCTCGGGAGCTTTGTGCTCATAAGGTCACAGAGTGTTTGAGGGTATTTTCCCGAGAAACTAATTGCAACGTCATTCGCGTATGCCACTACTTTGCAGCCCCGAAATTCAGCTCTCCATTTGCTGCCTCAATGGGGACCAGCGACTCCATATTGAGGATGATGACGGACTGGTTCGTCGGCCCCTTCGTCTCCTCGACCTTGACCACCTTCCAGTCTTGGGTTGGTAGGGTTCGGTTGCACCTCTGCAACATCTTAAG
Organism: Drosophila affinis; assembly: GCA_037356375.1. NCBI lineage: Eukaryota > Metazoa > Arthropoda > Insecta > Diptera > Drosophilidae > Drosophila > Drosophila affinis. The sequence continues at coordinate 23,203,452 of CM074802.1, read as the reverse complement.
GATGCGCTCATGCTCCTTAAAAGTAGCCGGCACCCATATTCTAGCCCTCGGTCTGCTGGGCACCTCGCTCCAGTCAACCGTGACGAGCTTCGCCCCAGCGTAGACCTCTCCGATCTGCGCCACCGCTGCTTTATACAGCTTTACGGAGCGCTCGTCTGCCCTGGAAACACCCCATGTCTTTGCAGACTGGAGGTGGCCCTGGGTCGAGCAACTCGAAGATGCCGCCTCCGCCCACTTTCATTGGCTCCTTGGAATCTTGCCCTCCGCGCTGCCTTTGTCAAGGACGCCAATCAGCGTCAATCTGCGCGAAGGAGATATTTGGCTTCACCCTTGACCTCTTCGCGGCCGGACCGGGTGTCTCCTGCGACCATTGTCTCTTCGGTTGTAAGACCACTGTGAAGTTGGGGAGCACCGATGTAGCCCACTCCACCTTCTTAAGCCAGTCCGCTGATGGACTGGCTTTTGTGCTGGCATTTTGCCGACGGAGTATGTGCCCTGCACCCCTCCTCGGCATATGTATGCTTTTTGGCCTGGGCGCTGGTTGAAGGCAGAACATCTCCCTCCACCTTACCAGAAGGTCGGGCAGCCGCAATGTTGCTTAGCTGCCTCTCCAAGGTGTCGGTGTTGGAAGCTGGTCCGCCCCCCACCCCAGATTCGGAATGGGACCCACTCGGGTTCACAGGCCTTTGGGCCGCTGCCTTCCCATGCAGGGGATTGCTCCCATTTGACATTTGGGGAGTGCCAGACTAGGATTTGTTTTTTGTGTTTTTTTGTTTTGGTTATTTTAGTTGTTGTTATTCATATTTACATTCCACGAGATGCAGAGAAGGGGAACGGTCGGCCCGGGTAGAGATCCACGTTTCCCGGGTAAGGAATCATTAGAACAGGGGGCTGCCAAGTCCCTGAGCTCTCCGTTCGAGACTGGGCTAGTTTTTGAATCGGGCCCTGAATCGGGACTATAATAACACTGCTCGACAAAATTCAACTTTTTTTTTCCGCTGTGGCCAAAAATGACTTTTTCTGATAGATTTGGAGATTTAAATTTTTTTAAAGAATTATGGTTTTTTTTTATGGAGTAGTTCTTTTTAAAGAATTTCTAAAAAATGTGGTGTTTTTTTTTCATAGGTAGTGTTTCTATTTTTCACATAACTTAAGTTTTCTACAACTGGTTGCATTGAACTTTGCAGTTAAAAAACACTGACAAATGCAGCTATACATCCGCCTCAGCCACTTTGTAGCTGCAACTTAAAGCCTGGAAGTATTAAGCTTCCAAATTTAAATTTCATAATTTTGTTCGGTATTTTTCCTTGAAATTTTGACTTTAAAAGCTCAGGAAAAGTCGAAAAAAAAATATTTGAATGCCTTGATTTTTGGTTTTAGATAGACACATTAATTAGGCGTCGTTTAAGGTATCGCTTATAAAAATATAAAAATAAACGGCTAAGTTACAACCGTTTGACCAAATTTTCATATATCCAGTCTCCTGTGTGATCACACTACTCTAAGTGTAATTTAAAATTTCGCCCCGCCCCTTTCCGCCCACACAAAGAACGAAAGTCTGTGGCGTACACAATGTTAAAGATACGAGAAAACTAAAAACGCAGAGTCATAGAGAAAGACTATTTCTATCAGAGTGTTGAATCTGGATCAGATCGGATTATTATTATAGCTACAATGAAGAAAACCATTTCGAAAGTCATCATTCCCTCTCGCTCTCTCTCACACGCGACCCCATCTGCTTTGCCCATTCGTATTTTGTGACGCCTAGTTCTCAAAGACTATAAGAGCTTGAGAAACCAAACTTTCTATCCAAGCTCCTGTGATACCGAACCAGCACAAGTTTGTTTTAAAATTTTTCCACGCCCCCTTCCGCCCCCACAAAAGACGAAAATCTGTGGAACCCACAATTTTTAAGATAAATGAAAACCAAAAACGCAGAATCATGAAAAATTACCATATCTACCAGATTACCGAATCTGGATCAGATTGGATCAATATTATGGCCAGAAGAAACAAATTAAATTTCAGTGGCTACGCAACTCCTGCCAAGCGCTGACGCATGCCCTCTCCCTCTCTGTCGTAAACATTTGTACGTCTCAAATATGTAGTTATACATGTCATGAAGAAATGTAGGCGCAGATATACAAAGCATATGCAAACAAAAATGGAAACATGTATAAAAATTCCAAAAATTGTTTGACTTCATTTTTTTATTTTAAATATTATTTTCGTCCCTTTTGAGAACATATAATAAATTTCATAAATCGTAGGCTCATAAATGTATGTATGTACATATATACTGATTGAGTACATGGTATAAGGTTCCCTCTCGGTTTTGTTTTTGTGTTTGTTTTATATGTATATAGGCTGGCGAAAATCCTCTAGCTGAACCCTCCACGAGGGTGCCGGCTGGGCAATGGGCACTGTATTATCCCGGACAAGGGCAATGCATTGCCGCTTGCTCCGTCCGAGGCAATGCAGTGTCTAGCTAAGGCAATGGCCCAGCGTCTTCTCGACCTCGAGTCGGGGGAGCGGGGTCAGGGCCATGGCTAGAGGTGCCTGGCGGGTAGGCCTAAAACGCTAGGGGGTGGTTCCCCCGAAAAACATCAGCCGTATGGACCTTCGGGCCAATTATGGAGCGGAAGGAAGAGAAAACACGGGTTGGGATGTCAACCCAAACGTCGGTGGGAAGCGTGGCTGCTACCACCGGCGGGCACGGGGAAGAGCAATCCTCTCTGCGTGTCGCCAGTGGCCACACTTCGGACGTGACGGGAGCAGGTCACGTCAGTTGCAATACTACTGCCACAACCCCCCGCTGTAGGATGAGCCGCGCAGGTGCCGTTGTCGAGGCAGACTCGGACCTGGAGAGCGTGCTGTCCGTCAGCAGAACAGAAGAGGACAGCCTTCTTCGCTCGCCTGAACCAGGCACCAGCTCCCTGCGCAGGGAAGGGCCAAAGCGTTCGAGGGAGGGAATGAAGGCCAAAGCCCAATACAAGGCGGCCCTCAAAATAGTAGGCAGGCTCCAAGGCAAGGCGGATATCTCCCAGGAGGAAAAATCCAAGCTAGCTTGGGCTGAGCTGAAGGTAGAGGAGGGCCGTAAGCACTACGCCTAGGTGCCTCAAATGACGCCATCGACGAGCCAGCATGCCAACAAGGTGGAAGAGTTGCTGGCTACCAAAAGGCACCACTCGACCGACAGTGCCGTCGTTCCGGCTGACGCAAACGGTCTACCAACTGGAAGCGATGTGGGAGGGGGCCAAGGTGGAGGTGGTGGACAGGGAGCTAATCCCGTCCATACCAAAGGCGAAGGTGCTCTTCGCCATCTCAATCCAAGGGGACCGTGCGCTGAAGCTCCTCCAGCGACAGAACCCTGAAATACCGACCGCTGACTGGAAGGTATTGCATGCTGGTAGCCCACTACCCAACGAGGGGGGCCAGCATGTGATCCTGCAGATCAAGAAAGCAGTGGAGGACCAATTATATCCAAAGTACGGGAAAATGGCGTGGGGTATGGGAAGCGTGTATCTGCGCCTCAAAAAGCGTCAGCCCAGTGATAAGGACGCACACACTCTGCAGGCAGGCGAAGTGGAGAAGGACCTCGGTCTGGATACCATCGTATAGGCCGCCCAGGGTATGGCGCTGGACGACACGCTGGAAGACGGTGACCTGACCATTGTAGTCAACCCGTCGTATGCAGGGGAGCCAGCTGCTCATGAAACTGAGTGTGCTGCAGCTCAACTTGCATAAGAGCAAGACAGCATCAGCGGAGCTCCACATTGCCATGGAGCAAGGACCCGCTGACATAGCTTTGGTCCAGGAGCCCTGGATTGCATCAGGCAATTCGGTGGCCGGACTAAAGCTCTCGCAAATTACAACTCACTTTACCCAAGATAGGTAAGCAGGAATAGAACTGCCGTACTAGTACGGAAAGGAATCCACGCTTACCTTATGTCTCATTACAGCACAGACGACCTGACAGTAGTTATGCTGGAAAGTGAGGAGAAGCGCCTTCTGGTAACCTCCTGCTACATGGCACATGACAGGTCCGCACCGCCAGAAGAACTAAGGAGTCTGGTGGAAGAAGCCGACTCCAAAGACTACCAACTGATCGTTGGCACAGATGCTAATGCCCACCACAGTGTGTGGGGAAGCCCTGATATTAACGACCGAGGTGAGTCACTCCTAGACTTTATACTAACAAATAACATAGATGTAGCAAACGTGGGAGAGGAATACACCTACGTGGGTCCCACCTCGTCAAACGTGCTAGATCTAACTCTCGCAACGGGAAAGAGTACCTACATATCTGAATGAAAGGTCCTTGAAAGACCTTCCTTCTCAGACCACAGGTACATTCAATTCAAGTGCGAATTTGAATACACTCCGAAAGTGGTAGTCTATAGAAACCCCCGGAACACAAACTGGGAGAAGTTTAGGAAGACAGTCACCTCGAAACTCGCGAGCCCGGGCTCAGTGAAATCCTCGGAGGATATAGAGAAGTCCTTAGAGACCCTATCTACGGAACTGCTAGAGGCGTACCACACAGCATGCCCACCCTATAGAACAAGGAAGAAGTCCAAACCACTCTGGTGGAATCGAGACCTCTCTCTGCAAAGAAACCACCTCATGGAATTTTTCAAGCTCGCTAAACTATCGAACGACGGAACATCAACGAGGAATACAAGACGCTATTAAGGGAATACAAGAAGGAAATACGTGAGGCACGGCGCAGCTCATGAAGAAACTTCTGCTCCAGCATTGAGAAAGTGTCAGAAACGGCTAGGCTGAGGAAGCTGCTGTCAAAGCAACCCACAGTACAAAACCAACTCAAACTAGACAACGGAAAGTGGTCGGAAGGCAGCAAAGAAGCCCTTACGGCACTAATGGAGGTCCACTTCCCAGGATGCACCGAGGTCACCAATGCCGAAACGCATCAGGACCTAGCAACTGAGGAACCCCCAACAGACCTGATAACCCCAAAGAAAATCCATTGGGCTATAGATTCCTTCACGGGCATAAAGGCACCTGGACTGGACGGAATATTCCCAGCCATGCTGCAAGTGACCAAAGAGGTGATCACCCCATGGCTTCTCGCAATATACGCAGCATGCCTAAGAACAGGCTATATCCCGATCCAATGGAGAACCTCTAGAGCTGTCTTCCTCCCAAAAGCAGGAAAGTGCAGCCATGTGAGTTCCAAGGACTACAGACCGATAAGCCTAACCTCTTTCCTACTAAAAAACATTAGAAAAGCTGCTGGATCTACATATCAGAACCGAAGTAAGCGGACTGATGTCAACCAACCAACACGCCTACACCAAGGGAAAATCGGTGGAAACAGCACTACACTCGCTAGTAGCTACTGTCGAGAAAGCCCTCAACACTAAGAAATATGCACTTGGAGTATTCGTAGACATATCCGGAGCATTTAATAACGTTGCTACAGAAGCAATAAGTCAATCAACCTTTAGATAAAAAACTTTCTAAGTTGTAGACGGGTGCAATCAGAGTGGGGCACCGCCTCCATGGTCAGAGGTGCACACAGGGGCACACCCCAGGGTGGAGTCCTGTCACCCCTCCTGTGGAACCTGGTGGTCGACAACCTCATCAAGAGATTCGAAAGGAAAGCCCCAAAAATAACAGCTTATGCAGACGACATAAGCGTACTTATCACGGGTGTATGTCTATCGACTCTCAGCTCCATAATGGAACGAACACTCAGGGAGATATGTGAATGGGCAGATGGAGTAGGACTCAGTATCAACGCGAATAAAATGGACCTCATCCTCTTCACCAAGACATACAAGGTACCAACATGGGTCCCCCCGAAAGTCAACCAAACAAGGCTAACCCCTAAAGCACAGGTCAAATACCTCGGCATAGTACTGGACAGCAAGCTGGCATGGAGACCCAATGTAGTAGAGCGGGTAAAAAAGGCCACCATTGCACTTTATGCATTTAAGAAGATGCTTAGTAGCACATGGGGCCCGATCTGATGCATTGGATCTACATCTCGGTAGTGCGACCAACTCTGCTGTATGGAGTCCTAGTGTGGTGGAAAGCTACCGAAAAGAAGACATATCACAAGCTAATGGAACGAGCCCAGCGGCAGGCTTTGCTCTGCATAACAGGAGCGCTGAGGTCAACGCCAACCAAAGCACTCGAAACTATACTTGGAATCGACCCCCTCGACATCTACGTGCTTTGAAGAAAAAACAAACCTCCTCACGGGACCCGAAGACTGGAAAGCGGGACGGGACCAGACTCAACACCTCAACATATACACCGACGGCTCCAAGATGAATGAAGGAGTAGGAGCAGGCCTATACTGTACAAACCCTGAAATAAGGGCGTCGTATAAGCTACCCGACCGATGCAGCATATTCCAGGCGGAAGTCTTCGCCATCAAGAAGGCAGCAGAGGTCGCTCAGCTCACAGAGCGACCACACAATACGGTTAACATATTCGTTGACAGCCAGGCAGCGATAAAATGCATGCCGTCGTCCGCGGTCAGTTCTAAAAGTGTCCTGGCAAGCAGGGAGGCACTAGAATCACTAAGCACGACTAAGTCAGTGCAGACCTATTGGGTTCCCAGTCACCAGGGCATCGAAGGAAACGAAGAGGCGGTCGATCTGGCTAAGGAAGGCGTCGGGCTGGCAAACGAGAGGACAGAAAGCGTGCCGGTCTCCCTAAGCACGCTACAAAGCGACCTGGAGAAGCACACCAGCAGAACACCACCCCTGCAGAATCTCGAAAATCATGTGCAAGGAACGCAATGATAATCTCAGCCACTATCTGCTGCATCTTCAACGGAAAGATTGTAGACTGTTAGTGGGCATACTAACAGGTCACTGCCTGGCTGCGTCGCATGCAACCAGGCTGAACATCACCAACAGCGACATCTGCAGGAAATGCAATGAGCCCGGGGCTGTCGAAACCCTGGAACATCTTATCTGCCGGTATCCGGCTCTCTCAAGGGCAAAGAGAATATACCTGGGCGCACCGATGCTGGTATCACTGGAGGACGCCTCCAAGAGGTCGCCAGGGAAACTGCTTGCCTTTGCTAAAAACACCTCGATTCTGGGGGACTTCGGAACCTGAGAAACACCCTCGTAGGTCTATACAAAGATCCGGATAACTAAGGGCCTTTTTGGCCTATGAGAGGCCCCGTCGAGGGCCGTCCGGGATAACCTAACCTAACCTATATGTATATATATATATTTTTTTTTTTGCCATGTCCTATGAATAAAACATTTTTAATCTATCCTTATGAACTGTCTGTTTCCTATTTCTTTTGTCAGAGATTACTATATTATCTCTTTCTTCTATTCCTTCTACCTTATAGGGTCCCGTGTATTTAAAGTCTAATTTATGTCCTGCTTCATTTTTTTAATAAGACCCTACCTCCTATTGATATATCTATGTTTTTGATTTTTAAATCGTATAGTTCCTTATTTCATTTGTTATGTTCTTGTAACATAATCCTAGCTCTTTTATTTGCTAATTCTAATCTGTATTAACTCTCTTTAGCATAATCGTCTATGTTGTTGTACTATTAAAATGTTTTGGTAAATTACTTGATTTACCGAATACTAACTCATATGGAGAATAATCATGTGCCATTGATGGGGTAGTGTTGAAACAAAAAATGAAATATTGGATCCATACGTCCCAATCAGTTTTGTCTACTGATATATAGGAGCGTATGTACTCATTGAAAGTTCTATGACTTCTTTCGATTGTTCCAACTGTCTGGTGGTGATGTGCAGAAGATGTTAAATTTTTTATTTTCAAATATTTGCACAAGTCATTTATGATTGAATTCTTATATTCTGTTCCCATGTCCGTAATTAACGTCTTCATTGGACCGTACTTCAGAATAAAAGATTCAAATATAGCCTTAGCTACCGTATTTGCGCTTTTATTTGCAACTTGTATGGCAAATAGATATTTAGTTAAGTGACATATATTAGAGTGACTGCGTATTCATTTCCATTCTCTGATTTTGGTAGCGGACCTATACTGTCCACTATCACTCTATCGAATGCATGTAACGGTGTCTCGGTGATTGTTAATGGGGTCTTGATGTGCTTCGTTGTTTTAGCTTTCTAGCATTTTTGACATTTTCGTATGCACTTAGTTATATCTAGCGTCATACCTTTCCAAAAATAGTCGTCATGGTATGTAGACAAAATAGCTTTTTTTTCTTGATCATTTTCTATTAGGGTCACCGGGTTGCCAATTTTTTTTTAAATTATCTATTGAAACATGTTCAAAGATATTTTCTAACGGTGCCACTTTGAGTTGGCTGATTTTATGTATACCAGCTTGCATTTCAAGCCTTTGGAAGAACTGACCTACGCCGAGGGTTCCATTAGTATAAAAATCGCTAACGTCATATCTTGCTGAAATTTTCTTACCATGTTTAAAGAAACATAGCATATTATTTATATCCAAGGTCACTACTTTACGTACCTCGTCATTAACCATTGAAAATAAATATATAAGCGGCCTATAATCTGTTTCGACAGTGAAATGCCTACCATAAATATATGGTCTGAAATGTGTTATTGCCCAATGAATTTCTGTGAGTTCCTGTTCCGTTGTACTCTTATTACTTTCTCCCTTTGTGAATGATTTAGATGCGTATGCAGCTGGAAGTTGGAGTCCGTTGTGGTTTTGAGTTAAAACCGCTCCACACGCTTGCTTACTAGCATCCGTTATTATACAAAATTCCTTTGTGAAGTTTGGGTATTGTAACAGAGTTGGTTTAATGAGTTGAGATTTTAAGTGTAAAAACGCGTTTTGACAATCGTCTGTCCATTCGTATGGGACATTCTCTTTACTAATCTCGTTATGTGCCGTGCATAGTCGGCGAAGTTTTTAATGAATCGTCTATAATAATTGCAAAATGCAATGAAACATCTAGCGCTGTCCGCATCATGTGGAACTGGGTAATTTTGAATGACGTCTTATTTCTTGTCGTCTGGTAAGGTTCCATTATCTCAGCATTTGTGTCCCAGAAATGTGACTTCATGTATAAAAAATGAACATTTTTCAGGATGTAGCTTTAAGTTGTATTTCCTGCATTTGTCGAAAACATCAGTTAAGTTTTTAACCATATTCTTTTCGGAACAACCAATTACTATTAAGTCATTCATATAAAGGAGTGCATGAGAAGGTTCAAGTCCAGAGAATGCTATAGTCATCATTCTCTGGAATGAATTTGCCGCTATTTTTAGACCGAATGGTAATCGCGTGAAGCGATAAGAGCCGTTGCTTGTTAAAAATGACGTTATATCTCTTGAACTATTGTCCAGTTCAATTTGGTGAAAACCTGACATTAAGTCAAGGCATTGTATATTTTCGTCGTTCCCTCTCGCTCTCTCTCACACGCGACCCTGTCTGATTTGCCTATTCGTCTCGCCTAGATCTCGGAGACTACCTCAGTAAAATTGATATTTGTGCATCATGTTTTTTTAATTTTTTCCGCAAATTTTACTTCCTCGATTTTTTTTAAACATTTTTTTTATAGCTTATTGATCTTAAAACGAGAGGGAACGTTGTGAGCCGCGGCAAAGGCCGCGGCTCTACCTTATACCCGGTACTCAGTCAGTATATACATACATACATATATGAGCTTACGATTTATGAAATTTATTATATGTTCTCAAAAGGGACGAAAATAATATTTAAATTAATAAAATGAATTTTTTGGAATTTTAATACATGTTTCCATTTTTGTTTACATATGCTTTGTCTATCTGCGCCTACATTTCTTCATGACATGTATAACTACATATTTGAGACGTACAAGTGTTTGCGAGAGAGAGAGGGCATGCGTCAGCGCTTGGCAGGAGTTGCGTAGCCACTGAAATTTAATTTGTTTCTTCTGGCCATAATATTGATCCGATCTGATCCAGATTCGGTAATATGGTAGATATGGTAATTTTTCATGATTCTGCGTTTTTGGTTTTCATTTATCTTAAAAATTGTGGATTCCACAGATTTTCGTCTTTTGGGGGGGCGGAAGGGGGCGTGGCAAAATTTTAAAACAAACTTGTGCTGGTTCGGTATCACAGGAGCTTGGATAGAAAGTTTGGTTGCTCTAGCTCTTATAGTCCCCGAGAACTAGGCGTCACAAAATACGAATAAGCAAAGCAGATGGGGTCGCGTGTGAGAGAGAGCGAGAGGGAATGATGACTTTCGAAATGGTTTTCTTCATTGTAGCTATAATAATGATCCGATCTCATCCAGATTCAACACTCTGATAGAAATGGTCATTTTCTATGCTTCTGAGTTTTTAGTATTCTTGTATCTTCAAAATTGTGTACGCCACAGACTTTCGTCCTTTGTGGGGGCGGAAGGGGGCGGGGCGAAATTTTGAAATTCATTTGGAGTAGTGTGATCACACAGGAGACTGGATACAAAACTTGGTTGCTCTAGCTTTAATAGTCTCTGAGATATAGGCGCAAATGAAGACGGACGGACGGACGGACGGACGGACAGACGGACAGACGGACAGACAGACATGGCTGTATCGACTCGGCTATTGATGCTGATCAAGAATATATATACATTATGGGGTCGGAAACGCTTCCTTCTGTGCGTTACACACAACCGTTATCCCCACAAAACTAATATACCCCTATACTCTTCGAGTACCGGGTGTAATTAAATACAGAAAATATTTTTAACTTATTTTAAATTTTATAAATGTAAAAAAAATTTTAATGAGATCTCCATGTAAAGTTGATATTTGTGCAAAATTTAAAAAAAACAAAAATTTAAGAAATGAAATAATTAATGTTTGAGATGCCAAGCTTTTTTGGCACCTATTTCTATCCAAAATAATAATTCGAATTGTTCTAATGTAATAGCTGTTTATTTATACAGGCGGCTGCTAGCTGAAGCCGATTGCTTGCCTTTAGCCCAGCCCGATAAATGTACAAACGCGAGATCCAAATGCAACCAATGCGCAGAGAGGTTAGCAGATTACTGAACTTAGCACCGTCGGCTAATCAAAGCTAGAGCCGAGGCGGCGGCTGCAGAGCGCCCTTTACAGAGGGAGAGCGCAGCAGCGCTGCCGAACGTGGGCGTTTACAGTGCATTGAATATTGTATTGTATTGAAGTGTATGTATAGTTTTAAGTTAGGCCTGTTGGTTAGCGGCTGGCCCGAACATACTCCCCCCGTTGGAAGCCAGTCTTTCAACAGAATCCTTGAGGGGCAGCACACATAGCCGGGTAACGGCCCTTCTGATGGTTCCTGTGGCAGTCTTCAAATCAGCTACGCGGCACACTCCATCCTTGCCCTTGACGACCTCGACCACTCTAGCTAGTGGCCAACGCATTGGAGGAAGATTTTCGTCCTTAATCAGAACGAGATCGTTTATGCAAAGATTTTGCGTGGGAGTCCGCCATTTCGACCGCTCTTGCAACAGAGTTAGATACTCTTCGCGCCAGCGGCTCCAGAATATCTGCTGCAGTTGAGTGACCCGTTGCCAGCCATCCAGACGATTATAGTTCAGCTTCGTCAGATCGGGCTCGAGGATTGCTTCGTGTGGACCGCCTAAAAGCAGATGAGCAGGAGTCAGGACATCTAAGTCAGCAGGATTTTCTGAAAGCGAGAGCAAAGGGCGAGAATTAACAATTGCCGTGATCTGGCAGATCAGAGTGCGCAGCTCGTCGAAGTCAAGCACAGAGGGCCCAACTGAGCGGTACAGGTGATGCTTTGCTGTCTTCACGGCCGCTTCCCACAAGCCGCCAAAGTGCGGAGAGCGTGGTGGGATGAAGCGCCAGTCGATCGAGTCCGCCAAGCAGGATTCATGGACCTCCTTCATATGCGAGTCGCTCATAAAGAGTTTCTTGAGCTCCAAAAGCTCGTTCTTCGCGCCAACGAAGTTTGTCGCATTGTCAGACCAAATTTGACTTGGCCTTCCTCGCGTGGAAGTGAAACGCTTTAAGGCGCCTAGAAACGAAGCGGTGGTCAGGTCCTTTACGAGCTCCATGTGTATAGCCTTAGAAGTAAAGCAAATGAATACACTGATATAGCACTTGATGGGTGGCCTCGTGCGGATTTCTGATTTGTAGAAAAAGGGCCCGCAGTAATCCACTCCAGTGACTTCAAAGGGTCGAGATCCCTCCAAACGCTCCTTAGGCAGATCTCCCATGATGTGCTGAACCATGCGCGGCCTAGTCCTGAAGCATCTCACACACTTGCTGACTACCTTTGATACTGCCTTGATTCCGCCAATGGGCCAATATTCCAGTCGAATTTATGCAAGTAGTGCGCGAGGTCCAGCATGAAGGTTCCTTTCGTGATAATACCTTATCAGCGCACAAGTTATGGGATGTCCCTTTGGCAGAATAAGAGGGTGCTGAGCATCAAATCCCAGAGATGAGTTTCCAAGACGACCTCCAACTCTTAGTAATCCATACTGATCGATGAACGGAGAGAGTGAGCTGATTGAACTGGGTTTCCTGACTTGACCATTGCGTTGAATCTCTCTTATATCCGCATACAAAATAGCCAGTTGAATATGCCGGATCAGAAGATGCGTTCCTTGCCGAATATCCGAAACGGTGAGTCCAGAATGCCGAAGCCGATGTACAAATTTATGCATGTAGGCGAATGTGCGCTGCATGCCGAAGAATGAATTTACAAATTTGCATTCTGACTTGAGATAGGCATGTGGGGAAGCGATTAGCAATACACGCTTGCGAAGCTCTGCCGTTGCTGCTTCAGGAACAGGAGGCACAGGCCACTCTTCCTTGAAACCTACCAAAAATGAGGGGCCGTGAAACCACAGCTCTGAATGGATAGGTTGGTGGGGAAGCGAGCCTCTAGAGAGAACGTAAGCAGGATTCAATGATGTGGGAACATAGCGCCATTCCATACCCGCCGTCAACTCCTGAATTGCTGCCACTCGATTTGCCACGAAGACTTGAAATTTGGCTTGCTCATACCGTATCCAAGATAATGCTGTCGATGAATCGGACCAGCAATAAAACCGACCTGTAAAACTTCCAATATCCTTCAAATTATTTATTAGTTTTGCAAGCAAATGGGCTCCACTTAATTCCAGCTTGGGAATCGATAAGGTTTTTAGTGGCGCCACTCGAGACTTTGAGCACAAGTCATTGCTCGACAACTGCCCTTTTCTGGACACCACATATATGCAAGCGCCATATGCTTCTGTGCTGGCGTCACAAATCCGTGAAGTTCGATTACCGTATTAGAAGGATGAACAACGCAAGGAAATGATATCCGCGTGATACTTGACAAACTGTTTCTCAAGTCCATCCAAGATGAATGCAACGCTGAGGGTAGGCTTTCATCCCAATCCAAATTTTCTCTCCAAAGCTGCTGAAGGAAGATTTTGCACCTGACAATAACGGGATTTATCAATCCAAGAGGGTCGTAGAAACGAGCAATCGTAGACAAAACCGATCGCTTGGAGGGCTTCGAATTTGTGTCCAGCGCGGACAAGGCAAAAAGCAGCTGATCTGATGCAGGGTCCCATGCTAAGCCAAGAGTTTTTGTTATGTCACTTCCATCATGAAACCTTAAGTATTTCTCTCTGTCCTCTTCAGGCGTTCCTTCAAGTACTTCCTGATGGCTAGAGCACCATTTCCTAAGCTTAAAATTGCCACAAGACAGTATGGCGGAGGTTTGATGCATCTTTTCCATGACCTCAGCGACAGAGCTGCCGCCCGAGATGAGATCATCCACGTAAAAATCCTGCTGCAGAGCAGCTGAGCCAAGAGGGTAAGACTCGCCCTCGTCAATAGCCAGCTGGTGCATTGCGCGAACTGCTAAAAACGATGCAGCTCTAGTGCCATATGTGACGGTGTCTAATGTGTAGACCTGAACTTCGGACTGGACAGAATCTCGCCATAGAATGCACTGAAAGTAATTGTCAGGTGAGGACACTCGTACGCAGCGGTACATTTTACAAATGTCCCCAGTAAGAGCGACTGGATATGTGCGAAACCGAATTAGTATGCTGAACAATGCAGGCTGAATAACAGGGCCTGCCATCATTGCATCATTTAGGGAAAATCCAGTTGATGTAGCTGCCGAACCATCGAAAACGACACGAAGCTTTGTCGTCGTACTATCCTCCTTTAAAACACAGTGATGAGGCAAGAAATATCTGCAGAGACTACGAGAATCAGGGTTGACTGGGGACATATGCTTCAACTCAATATACTCCCTCATAAAGGCAGAGTACCGCTCCTTGAGTGTAGTATCACGATCCAACTTGCGCTCCAAATTGATGAATCGACGATGCGCCTGAGTGTAAGATTCCCCTAAGCGATCGCCATTATCCTTTAACGGGAGACGAACTGAATACTCCCCTGATGGCAAACGTGAGAAGTGGTCTACGAAATGCGCTTCACAATCTAATTCTTCCTTCGTATTCAGAACGGCGTCCGCACAAGTCTCGACCTCCCAAAACATACGAAGAGTTTTGTCCAACCTTGCATCCATGCTAGCTTCCGAATCTGGAGAATTGTGCGTTGCCAAGAGCGCCGAGCGTGCTACCTTTTGTCCACCACCGGATACGATCCACCCAAGCCGGGTCTTCTGCAGAAGAGGCAGACCATCGATGAGTTTGATTTGTCCTACGCAGAGGAGATCATAGAAAATGCTGGCACCAATGAGAAGATCCACTCGCTGAGGGTTGAAAAATGCAGGATCAGCAAGCTGAATATTTGACGGAATATTCCAATCGGTTACATTGACTGCCAGACTTGGTTGACAATCGGTGATCGTTGGAGCTATCAGAGCAGTAAGCGTAGTTGTATAGTCAGTTGTGCGAGAATGCATACAAATGTTCACGGTGGATCCCTCAGTAGCCACGTTCGTATCGCCGAGCCCAGAGACAAGTGCAGAAGATTGAGTCCTCCTAAGCTGAAGCTGATGGGCGAACCTAGATGTGATGAGATGAAGCTGAGATCCTGAATCTAGTATGGCACGACAAGGAACTAAAACGCCAGACCGATTCTTTACGAGAACCACAGCGGTAGCCAGAAGCACAACATCGGATTGAAGACCTTGGGCAGCAAGAGAGGTAGAGGCAGGGAAAGGTGAACTGCTAACGGAATCCTGAGTAGCTGAAATAGTGCCTGGCTGGAGCGTTAGATCTGGAGGAGAAAGATCTGGGGAGCCTTGAGTTGTGGATTGCAGATTCTCGAAATGCAACAAACTATGATGCCTCCCACCGCATACTCGACATTTTCCACTGTTGCATGAACGAGTCCGATGCCCCGCTTTCAGGCAATTGAAACAGAGGGAAGGCTTCTTCACTTCTTTGTGGCGCAGCAACGGAGACAAATTCCCGAATATCTTGCAGGAATATATACCATGTCCCGCTGAATGGCAAAAACTGCATCCAGACGAGTCGGTGGAAGAATTGGAGGCAACAAAAGCTTTCTTAAAATAAGAATTATGGGTTTTTCCCACCTGAGCGCTACTAGCGGGTGCCGCTGTAGCGTATTCCAAGGTCTCCATTTTCTGGCACCGCTTCTCCAAGTATTCATAAAAATCCTTTGCTGTAGGTATGGCATCCGACGACAGGTGTTCTTCCCATTTCATTTGCGTCTTAGCGTCCAACTTCTGCAGCAGCAGGTTAATTATAATGCAGTGGGATATCTCCAAATCCGTTCCTAATGTTTGCAAAGCACGCATATGCAAATTGACTGCATCCGAAAACTCCCGAAGCCTTTTGGGAGATGGCGAATCCACTCTCTTGAGCCCAAGAATCTTCTTGATGTGTGCCTGAAAAACAAGTCGCTTGTTACTAAAACGTTTATTAAGTATATCCAGCGCCACACGATAATTGGCACTGGAGAGCTCCAAAGATCGAACCGAATCCAAAGCCACATCAGCGAGGCTAGAGCGAAGGTGCTGGAACTTCTTGATGTCGCTGAGATCCGCATCCGCGTCGATTATCGAATTGAACATGGCCATAAAGTCTGAATATTCGACGTATCCACCGGAAAACTTGGGTATTTTCAGCTCAGGAAGTCGCTGCTTGTGAGCCATGATGATGGTACTGTGTCCAGAATGGTTTGGCAGGGTAGTCGAATTGGCAGCAGCGCGCGAATGGCCTAGTTCGAGAGCAGCCAGTAGCTCAGCCTTCAACGATATGAAGAGCATATCAAAGTTGTTGCGCATCTCACTCCCAATCTCATCTTGATTGAGCGCTTCCAGTTCATTATGGGCCTTATTAAATTCCTCTCGAATTTCTGACAGCATGTCGATACGAACGTCGATATCCGTGGCGTTCAAATTATCGATCTTATTGCCAGCGAATGATTCGCCGAGCCCGCTCATTCGATCATATAAAGACTGAACTTTACGTTTGTAAAGACTCAGCCTGTTATTAGCCGTCACAATATTTCCGCCCGCGCCTGTATTGGGATCGCTTTCCATGTTTAACGGTGCGAAATGCAACGAAACAACGGAGAATAGATAACCGTTTAGCGACGGCGTACAGAATCGAGAAAGAGAGAGTGAAGACACGAAAAGTCGAAACCGTGGGTACAGTTGTGCAGAGAATGAAAGACGACGATTATGCGACGGTGCACAGAAGCTGGAGCGAGAATGAGAGACACGAAAAGTCAAGAACCGTGTCTGCGGCTGAGCATAGAATGAGAGATTCGACGATTAAACTAACGGAATCTCAGACGACCGCACTCTCAACTGAATTTGCACATAAACCGTTTTATATGCTGCACAAATGTATTTGTTTGTGGGTAAACTGCACAGAACCGAATATATTGTTCAATTTAAATGTTTTTACACGAAACGCGATTAGCCAATGTCTTTAATCACGTCGGGGTCACCAATGTTTGAGATGCCAAGCTTTTTTGGCACCTATTTCTATCCAAAATAATAATTCGAATTGTTCTAATGTAATAGCTGTTTATTTATACAGGCGTCTGCTAGCTGAAGCCGATTGCTTGCCTTTAGCCCAGCCCGATAAATGTACAAACGCGAGATCCAAATGCAACCAATGCGCAGAGAGGTTAGCAGATTACTAAAATTAGCACCGTCGGCTAAGCAAAGCTAGAGCCGAGGCGGCGGCTGCAGAGCGCCCTTTACAGAGGGAGAGCGCAGCAGCGCTGCCGAACGTGGGCGTTTACAGTGCATTGAATATTGTATTGTATTGAAGTGTATGTATAGTTTTAAGTTAGGCCTGTTGGTTAGCGGCTGGCCCGAACAATTAATTCAAATTATATTTTTTTATTAATATGAAATGGAACCTCCTTTTTGCTCTGCAACCAATTCCAATCGTCGGGGCATTGAATTTACCTAGTTTTGAAGAGTTTCTATGCCGATAGATGACCATTTCTGTACAATGGCCGTTTTAAGGTCCTTTAAGGACTCAAATTGCCGTCCACCTTCATACACCTTTGCTGAAAGAATACCCCAAAGGCCTTCAATAGGATTTAAGTCCGGACTTATCGCGGGCCACTGCAATAGCGGAATATTTTTCAAATTGAAAAATGACATCGTATGCTTGGCAACATGTATAGGAGCGTTATCCTGTTGAAAAATGAAGTCCTCGTCATGATACTGCTCTACAAATGATATAAGTTGTTCTTCAAGAAGATCCGTATAAATTTGCGCATTTATGCGTCCTGGGATAAAGCAAATGGGAGACTTTCCAGCAGAGCTAAAAGCGGCCCATACCATAAGCGATCCACCGCCATGATTGCGCTTATAGCAAGTCTTCCTGGGATGTCGTGGGTCACGCCAGTATTTTTGGTTTCCATCCGGTCCGTCTAAATTAAACTTTTTTTCATCACTGAAAACCACTTTTTCGAACTCGCTGCCCCAAAACTTATATTTTTCATAAAAAGCAAGTCGGGCCTTTTTTATGCCGGGCAACAGTTTTGGTGTCCGCACTTTCGAGTCATATTTGAGGTGTAACTCATTTTTGCAAATCTGTTGCACTCTTTGCCTAGTTATTGGCAGCTTTAAATCTGCTTTTATTTGGCCACAACTAATCGTTTTTGCCGTTGCCAATGTTTTTATATGCCGTTTAGTGCGCGCATCTACTTTTGGTACTGCTCCTTTTCTGTTGTTTTGGGCATATTTCTTCGGATTTTTTAAATAATTTCTTATAGTATTCCGATGTCGTTTTAATTTCTTGGCAATTGCAGTTATTTTAACACCGCATTCAGCCATTGCTTCAATTTGTGTTTTTTCTTTTTCATTTAATTCTGCTGCGAGAGGCATTTTTTTCAAATTCAAAAATAATATTTTGATAACTAAAATAATTATTTTTTTCAAATTCAAAAATAATATTTTGATAACCAAAATAACTATTTGCAGCGAGATCACTTATGTGCCACTCACAAAATTCAAATGACGAACTATGCACAAATATCAATTTTCTACTAAATGCATGACCTTATCTCTTTTAAAATGCTAACGGGACTATAGATGAAACGCTGATAAGAAATATGTATAGGCAAGCGAAGCAATCACAAAACATAAGAGATAAAACATGTATACTCAAAATATTAATACCGTTATTAGAACATCTGTAATAAGCAAAACAAGTTATGCACAAATATCAATTTTACTGAGGTATATGAGCCAGAGCAATCAAACTTTCTGTCCAAGCTCCTGTGATATCACGTCAATACAAGTGTATTTCAAAATTTTGTCACGCCCCCTTCCGCCCCCACAAGACGAAAATCTGTGAAATCCACAATTTTTAAGGTACGAGAAAACGAAAAACACAGAATAATGGAAAAGTACCATAGTACCAAAAGTACCATGCCGAATCTGGATCAGGCCGAATCAATATTATGGACAGAAGGAACAAACTAAATTTCAGTGGCTACGCAACGCTTGCCAAGGGCTTACTCATTCCCTCTCTCTCTCGCAAACACTTGTACGGCTCGAAAATGTAGTTATACATGTCATGTAGAAATGTAGAAGCAGATGTAAACAAAAATGGAAACATGTATAAAAATTCCAAAAATTGACTTCGTTCTTTTAAATATTCTTTTTTGCCCAAAATTTAAGTCGTCCCTTTTACGAACATATAATAAATTGCATAAATCGTAAGCTCATATGTATATGTGTGTATGTAAGACTTATTATGCAGTTTAGTTTATTTATTATTATTAAATCGAATATCAGTTCAAAGTATGTGTTTGTAACGAACCCCAAGGCGCCGTTACAGTTCACCACGCCGCACCGGCAATGGAGGAGTAATAAGTTTAAGTTTAAGTTTAAGAGTTACCTTTGTCTAAAAATAAACCACCTTCTACAATACACGAAAACTCTCCGAACCACCCACTTTTCTCCCATCACACGCGCTCCGTTCGTCCACGTGACTACCTCTCCTACACCCATCCATAACTCTCCTACCACTACCTCAACTGTGACCCAAAAACTTTCCCCTCCCACTAAGGTTCGATGCGACGGTTTTCTTTTCTACAAAAGAAATTGCCCATCGGCACACCGTCAGCACATATCCCCCCACCCATAAGTTTAAGCTAGCCAGTTCGATCCGCGGATGCTAGGTTCCGAGCGTTCTAGCGAAAGAAGTGCAAGACACTTACTCGGGAACCCGGCCGCGAGATAGACGTTGCTCCGCGCAGCAACTTACAATAAAGTACTATACGCCGTACGTTAAGATAAACAATAAATATCCAATGTCCAATAAATGAGCATTTTAATCAAAATAAACCCACCGAGTAAGTCTATTTTCCGGGTGGGAACTGCGACATCAATTCGCAACCGAGAATATCGCGGTACGGGCCAATCCAATTCTCAAAAATTCTTGATCCTCTGATAACTCCCACGAGTGTGACAACGCCTCGTATTCCTTATCCTTCTCGACCCCACGAGTGTGACAACGCCTCGTGCCCTTCACTATCTTCTCGATCCAACTCATACGGGCACGGTTACGCCTTATTCTCCTCCACTCTTGCTTCTAGCCTAGCTAGGGCCGACCCCGCTTCCTGTAGAGGTTCCTGCAAACTACAAATTTCTTGTAGTAGGATCCTGGAGAAGACTGAGCTTACCTCAGCCTGAAATAGGAGCATTACATGTTTAAAATCAAAATCTTTCTGTCAACTTTTGTTCTGCTTTTTCGCTGCTGCTTCCAAAATCCGACTGTACCTCATCAAATATCGCTTATCGGCTAAGTGCGGTTAGGTCTTATCGATGTTGTCTTAAATACATGTAACAGGATAGTGTTAGCTACTTGATACCCTGCTCTCTACATGTATATACTGACTGAGTACCGGGTATAAAATGGAGCCGCAGCCTTTGCGGCGGCTCACAACGTTCCCTCTCGATTGTGCTTTCACACGGCTTCGTTAAGACTACGACTGTTAGATCTCAGACCAGTTACCGCTTGATGCAATTGGAGCACAGACCTTTTGTCCCCAACTGTCATTGGCACGAGATATGCTCGCTTGCCTCCCTGCCTCTTTGCTTTTAGTATTTTTGGTCAAGTAAAGCTTTTTTCAGTATGTTTTTTAGATTGAATTATGCTGACGCAGATAAATCGGAAAATCAACAATCTTTTTCATTTTATATGAGTGAAATGAAATGAGGGATGTATTTACCAAAATCTCTAGCCTTAGAGCCTGCTCTAGCACTAAAAATGCAAAATCTGCTGAAATTCTGTTCGAATGGTATTCTCTGGCTCCACTGATGGTTTTATAGTTAGTCTCTAGAAGGGTATAAAGTTTATAAACCAAACTCGATTTCATGTTTTAATGAAAGACTGTGCTGGCAGTAGGCCGCGTGAAATGGCAGTCTGGGTAAGGCAACAGCACAAAATTATTATTTGGCAATTCATTTTTTAAGATCAAAATCTTATTCTAGAAGTTCAAGTCCAGTATGAATCGCGGCCGTGACCACCAACTGATGGAGAGCTATCCCGAAAGTCAATACATCGTTCTCGGGGGTATCGCCGGCAATGTGGATTCGGATGGCTCGGCTTCAACGGAATCTGCTGTAGTACCCGTTGAGCTGAGCAACGAATTCACGATGCCAGTGAAGTTCGTCGATACACGAAACACACGTCGGTTAAGGTAAGTCTTGAAACAATTTGAATGTCGAAAACCACAGCGCTTAATGACTTCCTCATTCAATCATCTGTTACAGTACCCAATATCCGGGTGCTTACCAAGAGGTTAACTCCACCATAAAGCAGCGAATGGACCAGATTAAATCCAACATCTGTAGCGGAACTCCATCTTCCTTGCCCCCATGTCCTTATAAAAAACCCAGTTTTAGTGTGTTCAGGCTGCAGCTGAGGAGCCCTAAAGACCGCGAGAGAATAATTTCCACTAAAGAAATCCTGCAGACGTCGCGTTACAGATCGCGTCTAAGTACTATGCGCCAGGCAGTCACCAGTCCCCGTCGCGCTGAGGCCCCCCGGGCGGTAACTGAGCCGCGTCGCTCAACCCGTATTTTCGACGACTGGAGCCCGGAGCTCGTGTCCAATAGCAGTATTAATCGACAGGCCGACCAGAGCAGCTTCTCCCGGATAGATGCGGGAGCCGACCATTATGATGCTGTAGCATCGTTTCCCGCAGCGGAACAAGAGATGTCGCTGGTAAATGGTATAGAATTGGAAACCAGCTCTTTTTTGGATGAAAATGAATCGCATGGTTACAGGAGCCACAATAGAAACGCGGAAATGAGCAGATGCGAAATGAACTGCGACGTCAGAACTCGTGATAAGCGGGGTAGAACTTATGAGGAGTGGTTAACGTTGAAAAGGTAAGTCTGGTATCAGAAAATAATGATCTTGCTATAGATTTTTGTATTAAGTGAAAGTTAAACGTGGCAAGGGCCACGACATTACGATACGCAGATAGTAAATGCCACCCTTTGTGGCGAAATTTTAAAATACTCTTGTTACAGTGTGATACCATAAGAGCCTGAATGCCAAAATTAGTTGCTGTAATAGTTTCTAAGATAAAATCACTCATGGGGATGAGCAGACTGACAGACAGACACGGCTACTACTCGACTATTGAAACGGATCACGAATCTGTATACTTTAAGCGGTCGGGAACGCTACCTTCTGGCTGTTACACACCTCTATACCGAAGACCATATTACTAGAAATATGAAATGAATAGCACAAGATGCCGCGAGGTTTTTTGGAACATACGAAATTCGCGCCATCTCGCTCGTACGAGGTTGAGAGAACGTACATGTCTAAAAATAGATAGAGCTTGCATTGGTGAGTACTCACAGCTATAGAAAAGCCTTTTCAATGCGTTGGATCACACGCAAGCCCGAAGCGATGGCGGAATTGGCAAGCTTGGCCTAAAGGGCCGAAGAGCTTAAAAAGTTGATGGCGCTCCCAAAGCGATCAATCTGCTGGACAAATCGGTTCAGGGTGTGCAATGCATAGCAAAAGGTGAGCTACTGCTGATATTGGAAAAATTAGCAGACCCGAAAGCGTAGGACAAACGCAAACGAAGTTTGGAGCCTTATTAAAACAGTGATCTTGGGGGTAAAGGACATAGACGAAGTGTCTATCCAAGAGGAAGTCCTAGCAGGAGTAAAAATCAACGAGGCTGCAGTCATTTTCATCAGACCAGACTATAGGACTAGAATATACTATAGGCAGTTGCAGGGAAGCTCCTTGAGAAAATGGGAATCCACCAAGGATGGTGGTATTGCAGGATATGACCCAAATCATCACCCACAATATGCTAAAAGTGCATGGAGTTTTGCCACATAGCGCCAAACTGCAAGAGTGACCAGGACTTCATAAAGTGCTGCTACAATTGCGCAGGAGTGGATCACCTGGCCATAGACTGTAAAACTGAGCCAACTTCCATTTTTTAAGTGACTTCGGACGAAGGACCTGAATAACCAAACGAGATTGCACAGCACATACTGCAGCAAACCATCCGAGAGCATTGTATTTATGCTGTGTACATATGTGTTAGTAAGAAAGTGCGTAGAGAGAGAGATGACTCGCTTAGGGCAGATCAAAAGGGTTAAGAGAGCGCACTCTGAGCGTGTTTGTCTGCAGTAATGTGTGTGAATTAGAGAAAGAGCGACATAATAAGCCAATGATGGATATACCAATGCACATTGGGCGAGACGGCCGATATTCTGGCCTAAAGGCCTGTATCCAGCACCGCAAAAAATTACTGACGGGAATCTGCTCTTTATTTCGGTTGTGTGGAACTCAAATAATGTAGTGTGACCAAGATCGTAAAAAGTGTTTTGCCACTCTCATGAATTAACTGCGTTTTGTAAACAGAGCTAATTTTGAGCGCAAAGCCAAAAAGAGATGTGCAAAGTGAAGAGAAGATTGCTTTAATAAAAGCAGTTGAGGAAAGACCATGTCTTTGGCGGACCACGGAAAATAAGCATTTTGATCATTTTGACATTTTGGTGCTGTACTTCTTCTTACAACAATATGTGCCGCTACCAACACAATCACTTCATCGTCAGAATTACTTTTCTTCCTTTTTATACCCGGTACTCGAAGAGTATAGGGGTATATTAGATTTGTGGGGATACCGGTTGTGTGTAACGCCCAGACGGAAGCGTTTTCGACCCCATAAAGTATACATATATATTCTTGATCAGCATCAATAGCCGAATCGATATAGCCATGTCTGTCTGTCCGTCCGTCCGTCCGTCCGTCTGTCTGTCCGTCCGTCCGTCTGTCTGTCCGTCTTTATTAGCGCCCATATCTCAAAGACTATTAAAGCTAGAGCAACCAAGTTTTGTATCCAGTCTCTTGTGTTATCACACTACTTCAAGTATATTTAAAAATTTCGCTCCGCCCCCTTCCGCCCACACAAAGGACGAAAGTCTGTGGCATACACAATTTTGAAGATACGAAAAAACTAAAAACGCAGAATTATGGAGGAAGACCATTTCAATCAGAGTGTTGAATTTTGATCAGATCGGATTATTAATATAGCCACATATATAGAAAGTCATCGTTCCATCTCGCTCTCTCTCACACGCGACCCTGTCTGTTTCTCAGAGACTATAAGAGCTAGAGCAACCAAACTTTCTACCCAAGCTCCTGTAATATGAGTTCTGAACAAGTGCATTTCAAAATTTTGCCGCGCTCCCTTCCGCCCCCACAAAAGACGAAAATCTGTGAAATCCACAATTTTTAAGGTACGAGAAAACGAAAAACGCAGAATCATGGGAAAAGGCCGTGTCTAACAGATTGCCGAATCTGGATAAGGTCGGATTATTATTATGGACAGAATGAACAAATTAAATTTCAGTGGCTACGCAACGCCTGCCAAGGGCTGACTCATTCCCTCTCTCTCTCTCTCTCGCAAAGACTTGTACGTTTAGAAATTTAGAAGCAGATGTAAAATTCATATGGAAACAAAAATGGAAACATGTATAGGTTAGGTTAGGTTACAGCAGCTGCCAGACTCACTGGGAGCCCAGCACACCTAGGCCGTTTCAGGCCCGTTGCGATACCGCAGGGAATCTACCTCTTCTCGCATTGTGAGACCTAAGGTCAACAGTTTTCCCAGCCTCTTTCTGGGACATATGGTGGACATTACCGAAATGTCTGCTATGAAGGGCGAGCCCAAGTGCTTTAGCCTTCTTCTGTTGAGAGCTGGGCAAGAGCAGAACAAGTGTTCCACCGTTTCTTCCTCTTCCTCGTCTCTGCAGCTACGGCAAAAGTCATTGAATGGGGCGCCCAGTCTATTAGCGTCAGTACCTATTAGCCAGTGTCCCGTTAGGGAGCGTATGACTGCGCTGCACCTTCGTCTGCCGAGCTTGTATAGCTCAGAGGTGCGCTTCCTATCTATGGTTGGCCATGTTTGCCGAGTTATTCGACAACGTGATACTATTTGCCACTTGTTGTCTATTAGTTGCTTATATTGCTCTATTATTAGGAGCCTACATGTGGCTATCGGCATACGAGTATCCTCCATGTCTTGGAGAAGGGGGATTGTAGTTCCAAGTCTGGCCAGCTCGTCTGCAATACAGTTGCCTTCGATGTCCCGGTGGCCCGGGACCCATATAAGGCTGATAACAAATTGCTGAGCCATCTCGTGAAGAGATTGGCGGCAATCTACAACGGTGGCCGAGTTTGCGGAGATCGCATTAAGCGATTTGATTGCAGCTTGGCTATCACTATAGATATTTACACGGGTTACTATGGCGGTAGTTTCCTGAAGGCAGTTTAGGGCTTCCTTGATTGCAATGACCTCCGCTTGGAAGACGCTGCAGTGACCAGGGAGTCTAAAGAAGTGCTTAATGTTTAGCTGTTCGGAGTATATACCTCCTCCGACCCTATTGTTCAGCTTTGATCCATCTGTGAAGATGTTTAGGGCCCCTTTTGGGCTTGGGGGTCCCTCACTCCACTCGTCTCTGTGGGGGATAATTGCATCGAAGGGGGTATCTGTGTATTCCCTTGGAACACAGTAGTCCGTTTTAGTAGGGACGGAACTGCCGTTTAGTATTGAGGAGTGACCTGTGTGCTGTGGTGCCCATTGGTCGGAGTCTCTCAGTCGTATTGCTGCCATTTGTGCCCTTTCTTTTCCTGCGAGGGCAAGGCTTTGGAGGCACAGAATGGCATCTAGCGCATCATTTGGAGTGGTACGAAGAGCTCCGCTGATGCGAAGGGCGGCTGTTCGCTGAACTTTGTCGAGTTGTCTGGTGATCGACCTTTTTGATAAGTCTCGCCACCATACAGTAACTCCATAAAGTGTTATCGGTCTAACTATGGCTTGGTATATCCATTGGACTATACTTGGGTTCATGCCCCATTTCAAGCCAATAGCTTTTTTGCAAGTGTAGAGGGCTACCGTGGCCTTCTTCACTCTGTCTTTGATATTCAGGTTCCAGTTTAGCTTTTTGTCGATTACTAACCCTAAGTAACTGGCATTGTCGCTAAAGGGGAGCCTGCATTTTTAATGTGGGGGGGTTTTGAGACGGAATCTTGTATTTGCTTGTAAATAGCACAAGTTCTGTCTTTCAGGGATTAACTGCGGTCATTAAGTCGCAGAGTGTTTGAGGGTATTTGACCGAGAAGATAATTGCTACGTCGTCCGCGTATGCCACGACTTTGCAGGCCCCCCTTCCAGGTCACATAGAATCTTGTTGACTGCTATGTTCCATAGAAGGGGGGATAGGACACCACCTTGCGGTGTTCCTCTACTGACATACCTTGTCTGAGTGGACGATCCCATCGATGATGTCACCGTCCTGCATGTGAGCAATTGATCAATGAGCATCACCAAGTGACGATCCACACCAAGGTCAGTCAGCGCTTCCGTAATGGCACCGGGTATGACGTTGTTGAAAGCTCCCTCGATATCTAGAAAGGCGATTAGAGAGTATTATTTGAGGTATAGTGATTTCTCTATCCCAGAAATTACTTCGTGAAGTGCCGTTTCCGTGGATTTTCCCTTCCGGTAGGCATGTTGTGCTCCTGACAACAATTGAGAATTTATGGTAGTTCTCAGTTGTAGCCCGACGAGTCTCTCAAAGGTTTTGAGAAGGAAGGATGATAGACTGATTGGTCTTAAGTCCTTTGGTGTCGAGTGCGAGGCTTTACCTGCTTTAGGGATGAAGACTATTTTTGCCTTAGGCCACGCGTGTGGTATTCACCCCACTACCAGTATCTTCTTAAAGATACATCGCAGCCAGTTGATGGCCGTGTCTCCGGCTCTTTGTAATTGGGTCGGAATGATCTGGTCCGGACCAGGGGATTTGAACGGATGGAAACTGTTTATTGCCCAGGTTATGTTCCGTTTTGAGAAAATATGCTCCATTGAGGTGATCGAACCCTCACTAGGGAGGTGAGTCGGTCCATTGATGGAGCACCCTGGAAAATGAGTGCCGAGAAGAATGTGTAGGGACTCCTCACTGGAGTTGGTCCACGTACCATCGCTTCTCTTAAGGTATACCACCGAGGGGGTCGTTTTGGAGAGGATCTTGCGCAGTCTTGTAGCTTCCGACGTTACCTCGATTTCAGAACAAAATCTTTGCCAAGAGGCCCTTTTTGCCTGTCTGATTTCTTTCTTGTATAGGGCCAGACTATTTTTATAATCCGCCCAGTGTTGCTTCTCGTTAGCGCTTTTGGCCCTGTTGAAGAGGGACCTGCAGCTTTTTCGTAGGGTATCTATTTGTTTTGACCACCAAGGGGGTTTCTTTTTCCCCTTGTGTTGGTTTGATGGGCATGCTGCCGTGAAAGCCGTGTTGCATGCTTTAGTAAACCTGTCCACTAGATGATTTAGATCGTGCTCTGTGTTCCTCCATTACTGAGACATATTTCTCCCAGTTGGCTTTCCTAGGGTTAGCAAAGAGAGATAGTGTGGTCTCGATATATCTGTGGTCCGAAAAGGAATGGTCCCACAGAACTTTCCAGTTCATTACTATGTCTGACAGTTTGTAAGACACTAATGTTAGATCAATTACCTCTCGTCTATTCTTAATCATAAACGTAGGATCATTGCCCCGATTGCAGATGAGAAGATTAGAGTTTAGGATGAAGCTGAATAATGACTCACCCCTTTCATTTGTGTCCGAACTCCCCCATTGGGTGTGGTGGGCGTTGGCGTCGCAGCCTATTACAAGGCCTATATCCGACCTTTCGCTATCTCTGGTGAGCTTGCGAACTAGGTCACCGGGAGGATCGTTTTCCTCATGAGCCATGTAGGACGACATCAGCCTTATTTGGGAACCTTGTAGTTCAAGGCTTGCCGCTGTGTTGTCACCATTGCTAAAGTTGTGGAGCAGAAAGATATTTAAGTGCTTCCTTGCAAGAATGCAGGTACGTATTTTACCTTCTTTCTGAGCTACAATAAGCTTGTGCTCCTTCGTCGCTAATCCACAGACCTTGTCTCCTACTACCCAAGGCTCTTGGATCAGGACTACATCTGCTCCGCTCGCTTCCAAGCGGAGTATGAGGGCAGCGGATGCTGCTTTACAGTGGTGGAGATTTATCTGTAGGAGTCTTAGAGACATCGTTAGAGTTCTCCACCACTGTGTTGTCGGCGTCCGAGTCGTCCTCGATAGTGTCGTTGCGACACATCGCCTCGAACTCGCGCATTAGAGCCGTGTCGGAGGAGTTGCTCCGACCTGATCCATATTCGGCAATCTGGTATATATGGTAATTTTCCATGATTCTGCGTTTTTGGTTTTCATTTATCTTAAAAATTGTGGATTCTACAGATTTTCGTCCATTGTGGGGGCGGAAAGGGGCGTGGCAAAGTTTTGAAATAAACTTATGCTGGTTTGATATCACAGGAGTTTGGATAAAAAGTTTGGTTGCTCTAGCTCTTATAGTCTCTGAGAACTAGGCGTCACAAAATACGAATGGGCAAAGCTGATGGGGTCGCGTGTGAGAGAGAGCGAGAGGGAACGATGACTTTTTAAATGGTTTTCTTCATTCTATAATAATAATCCGATCTGATCCAGATTCAACACTCTGATAGAAATGGTCATTTTCTATGATTCTGCGTTTTTAGTATTCTTATATCTTCAAAATTGTGTATGCCACAGACTTTCGTTCTTTGTGGGTGCGGAAGGGGGCGGGGCGAAATTTTGAAATCCACTTTGAGTAGTGTGATAGCACAGGAGACTAAATACAAAACTTGGTTACTCCAGCTTTAATAGTCTATGAGGTATAGGCGCAAATGACGGACGCACAGACAGATATACACATGGACAAAATAATAGGTGTGCATATTTTCTCTTTTACCTTCTTAATAGAGCTGGCAAACTATCGATGGCACTATCGATGTATCGAATATTTACGTTTCCGCGCCACCATCGATGTTTTTTATCCACTATCGATAGTGAACAAATATAACGCGTGATGTTGCCAAAAAAATTTTCTGCATTCCTGCAACATCAATCGATTCGGAAAGGATGTTCAGCAAAGCTGGACAGATAGTTAGCGATCGCCGAGCTTCCTTAAAACCAAAAAATGTTGATATGCTTGTGTTTTTACAACATAATAAATGGAT
Organism: Drosophila affinis; assembly: GCA_037356375.1. Taxonomy (NCBI): domain Eukaryota; kingdom Metazoa; phylum Arthropoda; class Insecta; order Diptera; family Drosophilidae; genus Drosophila; species Drosophila affinis. The sequence goes on along the minus strand of CM074802.1, from coordinate 23,174,468 downwards.
CTCCCAGTAACCTTTAAGTTAACTATGTATGTTATGTATGAAAAAACTGTTTGCAATGAAGCAATAAAGTCTGTTATTTTTACCAAAGTACTATAATTTTTGTTTCTCTTCATATATATATTATATACATTATAAAATGAAACATTTTTATTTTTCAATTCAAATGAAAATAACAGACTGCAAATATTTCGATAGTATCGATATATCGAATTTTTTTATTCAAAACATCGAAAATATCGAATGGGCCCACTATCGATAGTTTGCCAGCTCTACTTCTTATATTTCATAAACACCTTCATTTATTTCAACAAATCACAGTTTTTCCAAAACTTATATTAATTGTCTTTAAACAAAAAGTATAAAATGTTTCACAAAGCCTTTCATTTACAAGAAAATTAAAATTTTTCTTAAATCCGTCAATTTTGGCTGGACACAATAACAGGTGTGCGAAGATAAAAACTTAAATTAAATCGATATTTCACTAGTTTTGGTCTTGTTTTATATTAAATTGATTATGTGGCAGCTAATAGCCGGTATATGCACCATTATTTTGCAGGAATTTCTCTATTTCTTTTGGTATGGAGGATATTAACTTGCGATAAGTTCCAATTGGAATATTGTACCATTCTTTTGGACATTATCCCAAAATTGGTTTCTATTTGGACAAAAGTCTTTCCGACGTCTCTTTTGAGTTCATCCCAGTGATTGTCAATGGGATTGAGGTCCATGGATTAACTTAGCCACTCAAGAAAAACCTCATTTGTTTCTGGCAACCAATCTTTTACTACTCGAGAAGCGTGCTTCGGGTCATTATCCTGCAGAAACTTTTATAAAAGTGGCATGCTATCCTTGGTATAAGGTTGCATTACCATGTAGGATTACTCGCAGGGTTCCTTTGCTTCTATCGGACAATTTTCAGATGAGCTAAAAACTTCCTTTATTTCATAGAACCTGGTGCGGACCGGAGAGAGAGAAAAAATGGCGTAATATCCTCTGGAATGACGAAACCAAAATAAATTTATTTGATAATGAAGCCCAAATGAATATTTGTCGCCCATGCTGTTAATATGAAAGAGTCCTATCAAACAAACACTGCATTTTTTGCTACAGCTGGTGTTCTTCCAAGCTTAGCTGCTAAGGACTTCCCGATCCTGCTGGTATCGTGGAAATTTGAATCAATGTTCCGCGACTTCGATGATCTCCGTGCAAAGCACGCAGGTGCGGTCGCCTTTCTGCTTAAAACCGTGAAAGTAGACTTTAAAGCAGGGGTCGGCACGCAATACACTCACATGTTTTGTGCGTTTGTGTGCGAAGGCAAGAGACACGAAGCAACACGAAGGCAAAACGTTTCTTGCTTTGCACTAAAAGAAATGAATCCAGATAAGGAAAAATGTTTTGCGCCAAACAAAAGAAAAAACGAGGGGGAACGATCCGAACTCATCAAGATTCGGCAATCTGGTAGATATGGTAATTTTCCATGATTCTGCGTTTTTGGTTTTCTTTTATCTTAAAAATTGTGGATTCCACAGATTTTGGTCTTTTGTGGGGGCGGAAGGGGGCGTGTCAAAATTTTGAAATACACTTGTACTGAAGTGATATCACAGGAGCTTGGATAGAAAGTTTGGTTGCTCTAGCTTTAATAGTATCTGAGATATAGGCGCAAATGAAGACGGACGGACGGACAGACGTGGCACGCTCAGCCCCTACAAGTCCCTTCAACCCAGAATGCTTAATGTCATAGTGCCTCTCAATAAAAAATAGTGCGCATCGACTTGCAACATAATTGCAAATCAAACATTGAGCCCCGCCATCCATATTTTCTAAAAAGAAAAAATCATATTCCCACATTACATGAAACATTTTTGTCAGTGTACAATTCAAAGTTGCGCAGAGTGGTCTTCACCAATTGACTTCTGAACGCAAACTGATTCATCTCTGTTCTCGCAACGCTGACGAACAGCATACCGAAGCAGCTTTTTCATATGCCCGAACACACACGACGCATTTTCTCTGCCGCCGCGGGACCCGAGCAGTAAGGCCGACGCTACTCGAAGTTTTTACGCTATGCGTGTGCCGACTGCGCAGCCCAGCGGCCTTTTTGCTATGCACACAGGATACGACGGCGCCGACCCCAAAGTTTAAAGCGGGGCCGGCACGCAGACACTCACATGTTCTTAGTGCGTTTGTGTGCCCAGACAACCGACACGAAGCAACACGATTCATTTTCTCTGCTGCGGCGCTGCCCAGCAGAATAATGAAGCCTTATGAGCATAGGGCCGAAGCCACACGATTCACTTTCTCTGCCGCAGCGACATCCAAGCAGAACAACGAAGTCGCGTGTGCGCAGGGCCAACGCTACACGAAGTGATGGCACTGTGCTTGTGCCGACTACGCTGCCCCGTGGCCTTTTCCTATGCACAGTCCATGTCCCATCAACAGTTGGGACAGGATGGTCACTTGGTAGAAATGGCTACCTGGCTACAGCTCAACCAAGTCTGTTGATCTAGGATTAGCTTTTATCCCACACGTCCTATGCAGTATTGTAAGTTACTATAAGCAGGGTATCCACAGTCAAATTTTTTCGTCGTTGGTGGCAGTGCTCGCGTCCACATTTTATGTTCGATGTTCCGTTCGACAAAGATATAAACAATTCTATCTTGGCTGTGTTCGCGCGAACAAATTCGACTGTTTAAGGCCATATTCGCACGAAACTTCAGTTGGGAAAAATTTTCGTAGCAACAACACATGGCCGGAATCTCAAAAAAAATTTTAAGCCAATTTATGTATTGCCTGCAAAATGAGACCGCACTGTGGGAGGCAAAAAAGTGCGACATACAAAAACAATCCATAGTGGCGCATCATACATTAGCGTCGAGCGAACAATGATCGGTAGGAGCTTCCGCCTTGTCTGTTTTAAACCTCTAGTGTTTGCCATAATACCGTCCTGCTAGATTTGCTTCTAGCATATGCCATGTGGTGCTTGAAGCTAAGCCTATAGTCAATCATGACCCCCAGGTACTTGAGGCTTGGAGTGGAACTAAAGTGGATATTAATACCTTAAAATAAAATTCCAGACACTTTTGAGCAGAGTTGAATTCATACTAACTTTATTTAATTTTAATTTTAAAGACAAATTCTTAGTGCTACAAAGTGTCTGAGTCGGATTTATAGCTGCATTCATAAGCTTTTTTAACTGCAAAGTTCAATACAACCAGTTGTATGAAACGTGAGTTATGTGAAAAATAGAAGCACTACCTATGACAAAAAATACCAGATATTTTAAAAATTCTTTAAAAAAAACTACTCAATGAAAAAAAAAAAAAACATTCTTTAAAAATTTTTAAACATCCAAATCTATCAGAAAAAGTCATTTTTGAAGACAGCGGAAAAGTCGTGTCGACTAGTGATATTTACACAGCTATAAACTCAACATTTTCAATGGTTATATATCAAATTAAACTAATTTTAATATTTAGTATGCCCTCCCTTAGCATGGACTACATGCTAGAGCCGTTTTTTCATTGAATGGATAAACTTCTGTAGGTCATAATCAAGGGGGATCTTTTGCCATTCATCCAGTATAAATTCTTTAACTTGATTTTTATTTTTGGGCTGCCTTTTTCCCCACTTTTTTCTTCAAGTGGGCCCACAAATTTTCAATGGGGTTCAGTTTGGGACTCTGGGGCTGTGTATCGATAACGCCACCACTGTTAGAGAGAAACCACATCCGCACATTATACTCTTTATGTTTCGGATCATTATCTTGATAAAACTTGAATTTTGGCTTATTGACCTTTATTAGCTTAAATTTTTCCGCACTGGGCCGCAAATTTGTATTTAATTTTTGGAGCAACTGTTCTGTATTCATGGTATTTTCGATTAAAGCCAGATTCCCAACTCCTCGGCTAGAAATGCACCCCCAAACCATGACAGAAAGTTTTCAAATTTTTACAGTCGGAATAATAATTTTGTTTTCCAAAGCAGTTAATAGCTTTCGCCATACCCTGGGTGGGCCATCGTTGTAATACAACACCATTTTGCTTCGTCGCAAAATATGACTTCATTCAAAAATTCAATCTTCTGTTCGATCATGCTTACAGCAAAAGTGAAGCACTTCTCCACGTTAATCGACGAAAGCAGCGGTTTTTTTCTTGCCGCTCTTGAAGAGTATTTATGCCGTAGAATGGCCTGACGTATGGTTTCATGGGACACATCCAATTCACTTTCTTCCTCAAGCTCGTTGGCAAGAGTCCGTGCGGATATTTGCGGATTTTAATCAATTTTTCGCTCGTCAGCCAATCTTCTTTTCACGGCGACTTCCATATTTTAATTCCAGTCTTCCTTCCTTTTTTACGCGATTTAGGACATTGGTATTGTTTGCCAGGCATTTTAAAAATTTCATAAAATCGTTTTTACATGTGCACCGGTCCAAATTTCACTAGCAAATCAAAAGCATACCAAAAACAGAGCAGCATTAAACAACGCAATAAGCACAGCTAACTGTAAAGTACCGTTTTTTTGTAGAATGAGATCAAAACAGAAGTTGAAAACGAAATGTGTAAAGGGTTTCTTGACAGTGTCAAACAGTGATTTTTAAGTTGCCTATTTACAATATTGCTATTTTTGTTTTTTTTTTCACATATTACTGAAGACGTATGTATCACTGAGTTTAGTACGTTAGTTAAGTACGTGGAGAACCTCTCCAAAATTCACGAAATATTTTTCCTGTATAGACCCCGATTTATCATTATGATTAAAATTTAGGTAAACAAATTTCGTGGTTGTCGCTTTTAGTTTTTTTTCTTAATGTTTAAAGTTTTACCTTTTCAAGCCAAAAATGTCTTGTTGTTGTTGATTTTTTCTGTTTATTTGTGTTGCGAAGTTAGCTATTAAATAGTTAATTGTAAATTAAAGCTATATTTCATTTTACACATATCTAAAAGCTATAAACTAGCTATAAAGTAGATAAACCAGTAGCCATTCTTGGCCATTTCTTGTATGTACGTATATGTATGTATTGTGATCATGTAATATTGGCGGGTCTAAACGTGGTTTATATGAATAGCGTGGGGGATCGATATGCGGCGGTACAACGATATGTCTACGGTTCTTTGCGACGGCCAAGTGTCCCTCCCTTTACAAATGCAAAATGTATATCAGACATGACATCAAATTATATTCATTGTCTATAGGGTATTAGTGCATCGCGTCAATAAGCGACACTCAGCAAATAAATTTGTGTCTCAAGAAATCTTCTCAAAAATATTTTGCTGACAATTTCGGTAGCACTGCACACGTACACACACATATGAATGTACGTTCTGTCTGTTGACATTCGCATAAGAAATATAGGGATGATTTCAAATTTGACTCGCAAGTGTGGCACTAAAATCCGTATGGACCCATCTATTACCCATTTATATGTCATTATTATCCATATTCAAGGATGATATATATATATTTTTTTAGCGCATACTACTTTTTTATATATGATCAAATATATCATTGTATAATACATATAATACAATACGTTATACAATCAAATATATATTTGTGAATATATATACATATATCTGCTCAATATATTAGTATATTCTATATTAAACAAAGTTAGAATCTAAAGCATGTACAAAATAACAGATATTCTGGTATTATAAGGCAAGCGTCTTCAAAAAGGGCCGACTCCCATAATGCTAAAGCGAAGGGTGGCGCGAGCACAAAAATCAAAACAAAGTTGGGTGAGCGAAAATTTCAGTTGTGCGCTCATGTGTATGAGTGTGTACTTGCAAACACGCAAAGTACATGAGCACACATACACTCTAACGACTTTCGGGCGCTGACAACACATATGCAACAGTACGTGAGAATGCGTGAGCACGCATACACTCACTCGGGAGCTGATATCTTGTTGGTGGTGCGGTCAAAACCAGCGTATGAATTGTCCCGTCTATATATTGTATGGTTAGTGCTTATATGCATATAAATAGATGCCTAAGCGCGGCAATACAATTATGAGCATATGAACAGGGAAAGTCATAATAGTAATGAATATCGATTAACTAAGCGGCTAATTTCTCAACAGTAAGGTATATTTCCGAGATATATTCATACCTCAAACTCGGTAAAGCCAAAATTACAAGTACTTTTTGTTTCCTGCAATACAATTTTGGAAGATGGACACGCAAATTGTAACGCCCAGAAGGAAGCATTTCCGACCCCATAAAGCATATATATTTTTGGTCAGCATCTATAGTCGACTCAATAAAGCCATGTCTGTCTGTCCGTCCGTCCGTCTTCATTAGCGCCTATATCTCATAGACTATTGAAGTTAGAGTAACCAAGTTTTGTATCTAGTCTCCTGTGTTATCATACAAGTGTATTTCAAAATTTAAAAGCGAAAATCAGTGGCATGCACAATTTTAAAGATAGAAGAAAACTAAAAACGCAGAAATATATGTAGAGGAAGACCATTTCAATCAGAGTGTTGAATTTTGATCAGATCGGATTATTAATATAGCCACAATGAAGAAAACCATTTGGAAAGTCATCGTTCCTTCTCGCTCTCTCTCCCCGTCTGCTTTGCGCGTTCGTCCAGCTGAGCGCTTAGATCTTAGAGACTATAAGAGCTAGAGCAAAATCTCCCATAGAGTTCGACTTAATTTTGTGAAATTTTTTTTTTTTGGTCAAAATATAATTCGTTCTTTTGCGAACATATAATAAATTACATAAATCGTAAACTCATATACATACTGACTGAGTACCGGGTATAAAGTAGGGCCGCGTGTCACAACATTCCCCCTCGTTGGAGTTATGGTTTGAACCCATGCAGAGCTCTAATACAGTTTAATCACAGCATTATTTAAAGAACAAGAAAGCGGCTGGCTCTAAAACGGCTCTCTCTACCTCTAGAATGAAATTTCAAGAGAACTCATGAGGATGGAACTGGAGAACACATATAGACACATTACCCAAACTGTTTAGATACCGGGTATAAATATTTGCTAAAATGACTAAATTATAATAAACTATAATGAAGAACTGTAATAAATTTTTGCTAACCCTTTTACGATATTTACACATTTAATTAACAGAAAGGAGGCTGCCCTGCAAAAACTCCAAAATCGACGTAAAGCCCACCGCCTATCAGTGGCCGAAAGAATTCGCAAGCAGATGTCCGATAAATGTTATTTAGACTGGCTGGCGTCCAAACAGCAGCGTCATCTGGAAGCTCGGACTCCTAGTGCCAAATTTGCGGTGTGCAGTAGCGACGCAGGCACGGCCAATACTTCTATGGTACCTATGTCCGCGCGCCTTCCATACGTACAGGTAAAGAGCGCTCTTCCAGTCAGCACGTTTGTTGGAGGGGCCAGGTGCAAGCTGGACCGTTCACCGGAGGAAGTACGGCGACGGGTAGAGGAGTGGGAGCTCAACAAGTTTAGGGAACAAGAGCGACAGCGGTCGGCCAAAGAGCGTGAGGAAGCCAAGCTCCAAGCAATCACCAAGGAGCGGGGCCGGCAGTCAAAGCTGGCTTGGGAGCGTTGGATGGCGCGGGACGCGAAAAAACGACGTCCCGTGCATTTCAATCGCGGCCTTGAGTCGCTGACTGGAACCACCGCACCACTTTACGTCTATCCAAAAATGTGGCATCATGTGAGCCTTGACGCAGTAGCCAAGAGACCTGATACCCGGATTCAAGGAGGGCCGCCCGTTATTCCGATGTCTACTGCTCAACGTGTTCTGCGAGAGCGTCTGGACGAAATAGATGGGGTGCGGATGTACCGTAGGCCAAAGTAACATCTTTACCTTACATTTATCTACGGTGAATGCAGTTTTACCCCTTCAATTTTTACCTCTTGTCCACTTGACTTTTAGCTCCCGCTAGAGAGAGCATCCAGAAGCTTGCAGTCATTTTGGCGACTATAACCACAAATGCTTCATAGACCAATTAAAATTACACTATCCAACACAATCAGAAACAGTGTTTGATTTTGGATTCTCTAATCGGCGAAACAGGCGTAAGTACTTTTTTCAATATCCTTCTCCCCCTGCCACTTTTATAAAGAGCGAAAATCTGTGGCATGCACAATTTTGAAAATACAAGAAAATCGAAAATATTGGTCATTAACATTAGAACATAACTATTATGTCTATCGCGCTGGCCCTCTCGCTGTCTCTATAATATTTCATGCTACGGTCATGTCCTACCACTTTCCCTGGACGTCAATTTCCAGGCCATTCACTGCCCCACTTATCCTTTTAATTAATCCGTAATGTAGCACAGCTGGATACCCATTCTGCCTGTCCCGCTGTCTTCAAACAGTGACTGCGACAAAATCGACGAGTTCTTGGCAATCCAGTCACATTCTGATCAGGGCGAAGAATTGATAGTTCACACTGTTACTCTGGCCAGCCTGACGCTCGCAGAGTGGCCAGACCCCCAACACCCTAACCTACAGTTGCTGATGATTTGAAAGCATGATAAAAGGATAATTTTTTTAAGACAAGAACAGATTTTTTCCAAATCCAGAGATTTTCTGTAAGCAATCCAATGAGTCACTCGTTTTGTCTTCCATTTTAGATTTTGACGACTTGTTGATTAACCTAGGAAACGGTAAAAAAAGGGAGTAGAATAATGCGTACGTAATCGGTTTCTATTTCTCTCTGCATTGGAAAGTTGAAAGAGTTTTTTAAGTTTTTTATTTTGGCGGCCGTGTTTGGCCTGGATCAGCCATTTTGGGGGTTGCTCTGGGATGAGAAGGGCGCGAAAGGCTTATGGGTGAAGATCAGCATAACACGAATTTTTCGTTGTCAAAAGATAATGAAAGCAACTGCCGTTTTGTCTTTTGCTGTCCACCCGTCTCGCTTCTCGTTCCATTTGACACTGTGATTCAGCAACAAATCCCTTTTTTCGTCTTGTTGCTTCTTTTGTTTGTTTCGTTACTTTTTATGTGGGGGATTGTACATTTTAATACACAATGCTGACACTGGAAGTGTACAACGTGTTTTTTCTAGCAGTTACGGAAAGATATAAGAACTGAATTAAAACAAGTTAAAAGTCCGTAAAACATGCAAAGTGAGGATACACTTTTCTGCCCGGGCGATGAATTAAAATAAAAAACAAATAAAAAGGCAAAGATGGCGCTAGAGTCGCAACTTTCGGCACCGAAGCTGCCTAGTATAAGATCCAAGATAGCGACAAACAGGTCGACAATCATGTCGACGAACATGTCGACAATCATGTCGACGAACATGTCGTCAATCATGTCGACGAACATGTTCAACACAAAAAGGATCAACGAGAAGACTGTAAAAAATGGCGTAGTTTCAGAAAACAATACGATCTCTAACAAGTATTAGTATTATTAGTTCAAAAAGCCGGGTTAATTTTTTGATCCCGGACACTACTCTAAGAGACAGCTTGTAGAACCTTAACTTCCGACATCCCAATTGAGGAAATTATACCTTTAACAAGAAAGGACAGCAATACGGGTCAACGCAGAGTGGTTCAGAGGAGCGCAGCTGCCAAAACAAATCAATTTTCTCTGTGCCACAATAGACGTTCAAACTCTTGTGCAGTTCAGCCAGTGTTTTAGATGTTATCGGTTTGGACATAGGACACAACACTGCAAGAGTAGGGCAAAATGTTATAAATGTGGTCAGGAGCAACAGCGAGGTGCTCAAAGCTAGCCTGTGCCAACTGCAAGGAGGATCATGCTGCCACTCATCCGCAGTGTGTGACTCGAAAGAAAGAATACGCCATTCAAAAGTGCATGACTTTGGAAAATTTGTCTAGGAAGGAGGTCAGGGTTAGGTATCCAACACTATTCGACAGGGTTTTTCCCAACCCGAGTGACCAAGGTGAATTTCCCCGCCCTACCTGGCAATACAGCTGTCACCCAGAACCCATGAATAACAGCGCAGAGGCTGCTAGGGAAATCGACGCTGTTGTCTCTTTCGCTGAGATAACCAAAGTAAAGAAAGTCGCAGCACGCAAAGCAGAGTCGGCCAAGTCAGCAGCAAACTTGGGGGCCTGGAAGAAGCTGATAAACGCAGAGAGCTGCCAGTTACGAAAAAAAATGTGTAAGAACATCATCTGAGGTGTCATCTCTGGCCCAGGAAAAGCTGAACACACTGGGTGCCAAACTTACAGTACTCCTGATCGACCCAAATTACGCTAGTAAAGGGGATCCAATTGCGAACAAATTTATTGAAGAAATTAGAGAGTTTGTTAACGCATCCAATGTAGAACTAGATGGGCTGCAAATTGCCTTAGGGATAGAAGAGTCGCAAAAAGCCAACTAATGAAGATCATTCAACTAAACATACAAAGCTTAACTTTCAACAACAACAAAGAACTTTTTAACATGTTCTTGATAAATAATGATATCGATGTTGCCATACTCTCGGAGATTTGGGTACTTAACAACGCAAATTGTAGCATCTTATGCTAAAATTTCTACTGCAAGCCCAGGGAGGACGGATACGGTGGTGTAGGCATCTATATTAGAAATAACATTCAATTTAGCATACTTAAGTTGGACAAACTTCTTGAGACATTGGCAATCAGAACATTAAGTCTAAGATCCAACTTCAATATTTTTATCATTTATGCGGCGCCTTCCGTGCCTTTGCCTCAGTTCAAGTCTGGCATTAAAAATGTGTTCGAATATGCTGCGTCGCTCGATCACCCTTCAATCGTGGGAGGTGACTTCAACGCAAAGTCAACCATCTGGGGTAATTAGGCTAGTGAGCGCAAGGGTCGCAGCATCGAGAATGCCACCTGTGAGGTGGGCTTCATATGTCTTAACAACGGCTCACCAACCTTCGCGAGGAATCCTTCGCAATTCTCCGTACTGGACTTCTCGTTTTCTTTTTAGAAATGGAAGTATTTCCTGGAAAGTCCTGAGTTCTAAGCTCACAAAGAGCAACCACTTGCCAATCGTAATTTCGGTGGATGGGCTGGATGCTTCCGCTCGAGGCAAGAAGGTCCTGCACAACAGAATCTCCAGGATTCTTGAAGCAAGCGAGTTCACTACCCTGGAGGAGCTCAACAGGAAAGGAGTTTCCCTTACCAAAACAAAAACACGGTCTCCATCTCGAATAGCAACCAATATGTTGCCAAGAAATGGTGGGACACGAAACCGAAAAACTATTTCGGGTAAGAAACGCCTGTAGACAAAAATTGTATTTTTCCAAAATAACTAGATGATGCTAGAGCTACTTTTGAAGCTGATCGAGCCCTCCAAACGCATATCAAAGGGCGGAGAAGACGGAAAACTTTTCCGAATTCATTGAAAAGGTCTCTACGTCGCCCTCCATGTGGAGTAGGGTGAGGAATCTTAAGAAATTCGGGCAGGTGAAAAACGTAGGTAACAAATGGACGGACGAAGACGATAAATGCTTCCTCATAATGGTCAGAGAGACTCCATCCACGGCAAATAGCAACCCCCCACTGAAGAGGGCCTTTGACTGTGTAAGAGTGGATACGCTCGAGAGCAAGTTGAGGGACATGCAGTTCAACCCAAGTGTCACGGCGTGGATCACCAGTTTTCTCAACAGGCGAATTCTCATCAAGGGCAAGAGCGAGGTAGAGGTCAACAGAGGTGTTAGCCAATGAAGCTGTCTAAGCCCAACCCTATTCAACTTTTACACCGCCAAACTTTACGCGATCAACAACCACAATTGCCTACTTTTCCAATACGCTGACGACTTCTTCATTGTTTGCTTCCACAAAGATGTGGCCACCGCGAAACGCCTCCTGGAAGACAGCACAGACACCTACGAGTCGAAATGCAATAGGTTGAACCTGTCTTTTAATCCATCGAAGTCTAAGGTGATTCACTTCAACATCCGTAAAACGGCGCTAAACATCTTGCACCAAGGGGTTGAAATCAGGCAGGTAGATCAGTTGAAATATTTATGTAGAACAATCTCAGCGAACAACTCAGCCTCTAGTCACATTGAGAAGGCCATCTCAGATTCAAATAGGAACTGCGCATTTCTCAGGCTTCTCAGTGGATGTCACTATGGTGTCAGCCCAAAGAGAGGTCTTACTTCATAAGGCCTTCGTCAGAAGCAGGCTAGAATACGCGTGCTCGTCTTTCTGCAACCTGTTCAAATCTGCCTTGGCAAAGATCAAATCCCACTGCAACCACCACCTTAGGAAGTCATTAGGCCTGATAATCTGCACCCCAGTCCCGATCATATATCACATCGCAAGAGAACTCCCACCTGAATACAGAATGAGATTCCTGGCGGCGAAGGAGCTGGCCAAGGCGTTTGCGTTTAATCTCCCAGCGTGTGAAACAGTTTCAGCAAACAGGAACATAATTACAGGCTATGCTAAGGCGTATCGTGAGTTTGGCAGCATACTAGAAAGAGTTGAGGTGTTCGAGAGCAGATCTTCGCTCTGCGAAAAAATTAGGTCGGATATAGACTTTTTCAAGGGAATAGCGGATAACAAACATTCAACAGACCAGGCCAGTATATTAATTCTTCACAGGGAAAAAGGGCGCATTTGGCTAAGGCTTCGAGGTGTACTACACTGACGGGTCAGTGGCAGAGGGGCATTCAAATGCAGCGTTCTTGCATGATGGTTTAAGCTTCGTGGATAGCTATTAGACGCACAAAACTCTATCGTCATTGTCCGCCAAGCTGCTTGCCATTGAGAAGGCCCTGGATCACGCTGTCTCAAACGGCTTCCCTCGTGTCGCGTTCCTGAAGGACAGCAGAAACGGAACTCTTATCCTGGCCAAGACCATTCAAGACAACTCTATCGCCTACAAAATCAGAGAAAGAATCAACCACAATCCATCATTGAAAATTGTAGAGGTGCACTACATACCTAAGCACATTAACATTCCTCAGAACACGTCAGTGGACTCTGCTGCCAAAGAAGCCCATAGACGGGGCAAATACACAGTAGTCAAATGTAATGTATTCTCTGTCCGATACATCGTTAGGCCAGGTAAATGGCATACGCAATAGCATGTGTAGGACCCTTGATCTCACTACCGATGCCTCGAGCACTTTGGTATGTCGAGGATCACCACTATCATTCCCTGAAGATCCATACCATCCCACACTTTCAATTGATTTCATGTTACCATCTTCAAGCCCTATACAGTCGTTTATTAAGCCTTCAAATATATATTGCTTCAAGAAGGCTGATTTCCTCTCCTTGAATACTGCCCTATCTCAGATGGATTGGTCATTCCTTGACGATCTCCAGGAAATCGAGTCTGCCACGAATGCATTCTATAGCTCTATTTTTTCCATCTTTCCCATGCATGTTCCTTTAGTTACCCCCTCCAGAAATCTTTCTGGTCCTATCTGGTTCACCCCTAGATTAATAAATCTGAAGAATTTAAAATCCCGTATGTACAAGAAGTTTAAACAATCAGACTTTTCGAAGTACCCAATTGCAAAATCGAAATTTTCCTTATTTAATACATTGTGCTACAACAGATACTTGACCCAATGCAAGCTTAACTTTAAACGTGACCCTAAACAATTCTTCAGGTTTGTTAATTCTAAACGTAAATCTTCCCGATTTCCTTCTTCTCTACACTTAAATGGTAGTTATGCTGATAGGGATTGTGATATTGCTGATCTGTTCGCTTCCTTCTTCCAACGTTGCTACTCTGTCCCTTCCATTAACTTTCCCTCTTATCCTAGCCTCATCGAACGACTTTAGTAGTAGTTACTCTTATCCTATCCCTATAAATAGTTCTAACTGTATCCTTCCCTCCTTCATCGACTATGATGGTCTCCCAACAAATTTTAAATCGTGCAAGTTTTCGTTCTCCACTGGGCCAGACTCGGTTCCGAGTGCTGTTCTAAAACTTTGTGCTGAATCTCTTTGTGTGCCTCTCCTAAAACTTTTCAACTTGTCTCTCAAGACTGGTGACTTTCCCACCGTCTGGAAAGAATCCTATATAGTACCCTTTCATAAGAAGGGATCTAAATCTGATGTCTCTAACTACCGCTGTATTTCCAATTTATCTGCCATTCCTAAACTCTTTGAAAAAATCATCACTTCTCAGCTGCAACATTTTTGTAGTTCTGTATTCTCTGAATCTCAGCATGGATTCATTAAACGTCGCTCAGTTTCCACTAATCTCCTTGAATTTTCCACCTTCGTAACTTCGGGTTTTGCTAAACAGTGTCAAACTGATGTCGTTTATACTGACTTTAGTAAAGCCTTCGACTCTGTCAATCATAATCTACTAATTCATAAACTGTCTCTTCTAGGGTTTCCGACTAAGCTTCTACATTGGACTAATTCTTACCTTTGTAACCGTTCTCAACGTGTCTGCTTCAACTCCTCTCTCTCTAAACCTGTTATTGTCTCATCGGGGGTTCCTCAAGGTAGCCTCTGGTTCCTCAAGGTAGCCTCTGGTTCCTCAAGGTAGCCTCTAACCTTTATTAACGATCTTCCATAGATGTTATCTCATTCCCGTGTCCTAATGTATGCTGATGACGTTAAGCTATGTTTTTCCTACAGTGACCCCTTGTCCCCACTATCTTTGCTATCTGATCTTGATGCCCTTAACAACTGGTGCCTAATCAACATTCTACCTCTTAACATTTCTAAATGCTTTATAATGACTTTTCACCGCAATAAGCCATACCTTTTCGACTACTCTATCAATAACTCTATCCTTCAACGCCTTTTCAAAGTTAACGACTTGGGCATTACCTTTGTACCTAATCTATGTTTCAACTCTCATATCTCTACTATCTCTAACAAAGCCAAAGGAGTCCTTGGATTTGTCAAAAGATGGTTTAAGGAATTTACAGACCCGTATACTAGAAAACTTCTGTATGTTTCTCTGGTCCGGCCTATCTTGGAATATGGTTCTTGTGTCTGGTCTCATTACCAAAAATTTCAGGATATGCTTGAATCAGTACAAAAACAGTTCCTCATCTTTGCCCTCCGGGGACTCAATTGGGACCCTTCGATCCATCTTCCTTCTTATAAAAGTAGGTTGCGCCTAATTAATCTCCACTCTCTTAAATCCCGTAGAACCTGCCAAGGAGTTCTCTTCCTCCATAAGCTTCTCTCTGGTGAGGTCGAATCGACTGCCCTCATCAACCTTATTAGTATTGCTGTTCCTTTCCGCCCAACTTGGCATTACTTCCCTCTTCATCTCCAACTCTGTCTTTCTAACTACTCGGATTATGAATCTTTCCGTAGCCTTTGCCGTAACTATAACCAATTTTTCCATCTGTTTTCCTTTGATACTAGTTCTAATATGGTCAAATTTATCTTAATCAATAACTTAATTTAATTTAAATAGCTTTAATTTGGAAATGTTCGGCTACCGGCTCTTCTCTTACCTAAACTTGGCTGTTGGTGGGATCTTATCGGCTACTGAGCCGATAATAAGCCCCACCGGGTCTGAGTATTGGCTTTGGTCCTTTAGTTTAATTATTTGATATGTAATTTGACCCTTATAGTTTAACTGTACATTGTTAAACTTTAAACAAAATAAACAATAAACAATAAACCTAAAAGACGAATTATGTGAGGTTCAATGAAGTCTAAAAGCTGAATGGGAAAGAAAATATGCCGAGTTTGCAATCGCTAAACCCAGAGGATACTGCTTTCTGTTTTCTTCAACCTTGTAACGAACCGTTTCTCGTCCGTCTGATTCAGCAGAGCTGGCTCAGCGGTCGGTGGATCGATGCAACGAATTTATTTGTTGCCTCGGCGACAAACAAGAAATGAGCTTGGGGTGGATTTCGGTCTAAATAGCAGTTCTTTATTTGGTATCTTAAGGCTATCTTACGGCTATGGTATCTCTAAATACGTTGGTCGTGAATCCTCTCACCGTGGTGCGGCTGTCTCCGCGTGCTATCTGGCGTAGAACCTGACTACACCGTTGTTGAGGCTGACCGCCGGTGTGGCTCCGTTGGGCTACAGCTGTGGGGGTTCTGACTTGGCTACCGCTTCGTCCGCCGCTCACACAGCTCCGCACGCAATGGGTTCATCTGGCCAGTTGTCTCACCTTTACGCGGTGCGTTTCTTGGTCTTTGCCGTGCACGTCTCTGTGGTCGCCACTGGTATTTGTTGCTCCTCTTGATTGCACTGATTCTGTTTTCACTCGTAACACGTTCGCTTGGTACCGCACTTGGCTCCCGCACTTGACTGTCTGTCCCGATTCGCTGCCGCGGACCTCCTCTTATAGGCTCCCTGCGGCACAGCGTCCGCGTCGCCGCCTATCCGCACCGGTTCCTTTCCCTTGGTACTTTTCCAGCGACCGCTTCGTCTTCCCGAGCCTTCCGCACCGGGATCGGCCTACATGGCCTACATGGAGTTACATGGCCTACATGGAATCCACATGGGCTACATGGAATCTACATGGCCTACATGGGATCCACATGGCGCCTCCCGGCCCTCGGCTCTTGGACCCGCCGTTGGCCCAATTCCTCCGTTTCCCTGTTCTGGGAGCGAGGCGCGCTCCATCCTCTCGCCTAACGGGATCGCCCCGCGCTCTTCACTGGCCCTTTCGCCGCCTCCTCTACTAGAGTCTTGTGAGGAATATCGATTCCTCACAACCTCATCCAAACCATGGTTCTTGAACAAACACAAATTGGAAGCGATTGACGCTAAGAAAATCAACAAACTGCTTAGTGGTAACGCATTTGATAGGCACACCCTTGCCAAGATGCATGTAGTTCCTTATAACATCTGTGATACATGCGATAGTATCGATAACGCTTCGCATATAATATTTAATTGTACCAAGTACAACTCAACAAGACAAAACTTCCCATCTCTAAGAAAATACAATGATTCTTACAAATTCTTTGAAAAAGAAAACATCAAACATTAATTGACTTTATTGACATAATCGACGTAGAACTATAAGCAACCATTTCTACCATTTCTAATCTACCTCTCTTGGACTTGGCAATTTCCACCTTCACATAGGCGGGTGGCCAAATAGTCCCACACTACGCACGGGTAGTCTGGTAACATAAAACCCAAAAAAAAAAAAAAAAAATCTACAATGCTGACCTACACATCTCCCACTGCAGACCGTTCTTCTTGCACTCTGGCGACATTTATTTATTTAATGTTAATTGAAGCTATGCGGCGCCAAGAACCGTGGCAGAGAAATAACGAAAACGCTGCCAGTTTCGTTTTGGAGGCGGTTGAAGGAGCGTCGGAAGTCGGCTTAAGACCGAGTTGGTAGGACAGGAGTGCGAGCTAGTGCTAACGGTCGCGAAGGCTGACACATGACACAAGGCGACAGCACAGAATTTTATTGAAATTTGAAATAAATAGAACTTCATTATCGTGGGTAATGACTCCTCTTCCTACCTTTGCATGCCACCATTCTCAAACGCCAGCCAAATTCAGAGGTGCCGTATGTATTTTTGGCTCTAAGATAAGAGTATATGTATTTATGTAAAAACACATATACATATACACAAACTACTTATAAAAAAAATTTCAATGCTCCAGGCTGGGTTTTTATTTTTTATTTATTAAATTTAAGGTTAATATAAAATATTAACTTAAAACTATACAAGCACTAGCTTCTAGCACCTTCGGATTTGCTTTTAATAGCTGCTTTTAGACAAATTAGTGTGTTTTACATTTTCTAAAAATTGGTAAATTGGATTTATGTTTTCAGGTTGAGTATGCTTTAGAAATTCTGAGACGTTTTTATCTCTGAAGAATTCTTTTCTAATCCTTGGCCATTTTGTACAATGATCTAAAAGATAATCCACTGAGAGAGCGTCCTAGTTAACAGGTTCATGTGTAATTTTTGTATGACCGATTCGTAGGCGAACGAACATATGGTTCATTTGGGTTTTGTGCATTTTGCTGGATAGACCGTGGGTGAACTAATCTGGTTAAAAGTCTTGCATCCGTGGGAGAATTGATTCCATTCTTCGGAGTGTCTTTGGGTTGTGATCTGGGTGATGAGCCATTTTATATAATTTTCTTCAGTGGGAGAATGCAGGAAAGTAGGATCTTTTGTGACGTGATTTGCAGCTAAATCCGCATACTCATTTCGTTGGATACCCTGATGACTGGGAACCCAGAAAAGAGTTAGCTTTTAGCTAGGATACTGAATGCAGAAGTTTCGATTGTCGACGATTATTTCATTATGGCAGTTTAAGTTTTTGACAGCTTCGATAGTGGAGGGGCTATCCGTGCAGACTTTAAACAGCCCAGGGTTTTCCTGTGCGTTTGTGCAGGCTTTACGAATGGCGAAAGCCTCTGCAGTGAAGATTAAGGAATAATCAGGAAGTAAGCCTCCTGCGATAATGATATTTTCGCTGCTAATCACGGCAAAGCCGGTGCCAGAAATGTTTTTCGATGCGTCGGTGAATAGCCAGTGAGAGTTACTCCTTTTCGAAAACTATTCCAGGAAAAGACTTCGGAAAACCCCACTCACAATTTTTCCTTTTATACCCGGTGCTTGAAGAGTATAGGGGTATATTAGATTTGTGGTGATAACGGTTGTGTGTAACGCCCAGAAGGAATTATATTCTTGATCAGCATCAATAGCCGAGTCGATTTAGCCATGTCTGTCTGTCTGTCCGTCCGTCCGTCTGTCCGTCCTCATTTGCGCCTAGTTCTCAGAGACTATAAGAACTAGAGCAACCAAACTTTCTATCCAAGCTCCTGTGATATCAAACCAGCACGAGTTTGTTTCAAAATTTTGCCACGCCCCCTTCCGCCCCCACACAGAACGAAAATCTGTGGAATCCACAATTTCTAAGATAAGAGAAAACCAAAAACGCAGAATCTTGGAAAATTACCATATCTACCAGATTGCCGAATCTGGATCAGGTTGGATTATTATTATGGACAGAAGGAACAAATTAAATTTCAGTGGCTACTCAACGCCTGCCAAGCGCTTACTCACTACCTCTCTCTCTCTCTCTCGCAAACACTTCTACGTCTCGAATATTTAGTTATACATGTACATGTTGAAATGTAGAAGCAGATGTAAAAAGCATATGCAAATAAAAATGGAAACATGTATAAAAATTCCAAAAATGGTTTAACTTCATTTTTTGAAATATTATTTTTTGGTCGAAATTTAATTCGTCCCTTTTGCGAACATATAATAAATTGCATAAATCGTAAGCTCATAAATGTATGTATTTTTTCCCTTTTGCGAACATATAATAAATTGCATAAATCGTAAGCTCATAAATGAATGTTTTTAATGAATGAATGAATGAATTTAATGAAGTTAAACCATTTTTGGAATTATTATACATTTTTATACCGGGTATAAAGTAGAGCCGCGGCCTTTGTCGGGCGCACGCGAAATATTCCGGCTAGGGGGGTGGTGGTCTTGCTTCCCCTCTCATGATTTGCCTTTCTTCATTATATCTAAAGATTGAGTGCGTGCTAAAGACAAGCTAAACCGGGGTAGAGAAACCCACTATAGGCACCTTCCCGACAATATCGAATCTATTTCTCGGAAGGAGTCGTCCGCTTTGCTCCCGTGGCTCTTCTCTAACTCGGCCTCTGGTGTTCCTGAGGCCCACTGTGCCCACCCTTCCATTGGACCTTCTGCCCCCTGGCATCCATCCGAAGGGCCCCTATGCTGGTTATTTCTCCTAACTCATGGGATCAGCTTATGTCAAAGATGTCACAAAATTAAAACATTATAAAATTTATTTACTTACTGATAAGAACTACCCACAGATACATATGAAATATAGGACATATAGACTAATTTTACAGAATAAACATAACCTGGCCTAAAACAAATAAATATTTTTGGAAAAGAAGTATAAATATGTATAAAGGTACTCTAAAACTAGAAATGTTTGGAAAAAAAAATATAAAAAAAATGAACTTCCTCAAACTATCCCAAACTCTATAACCAAGAGCTCAAGCGACATGCCTATGTATTTAATCCACTCAAATTTGAGTGCGAACTGCGCGCCAAATGCCAGGCCGCTCTCAGCGTTCGGCTCGGCCAACTCCCTCTCTCTCCCCTGCCTTTCAGATTTGCCTTTCCCGACTCAATCTACGGTAATTAGTCTCTTCTATCTTCTCTTTTGTTTGAGTCGTTTAATAGAAATGAAAAGACAAAAATAACAACGTTCCACTCATACCTTTTTTTTTCAGCTCAGCTCAGCGTCGCTTTCCCGACGAACACCTGAAATGCTGTGGGTGGAAAATAAACTTAAGGGCATAGGGACGGGAAAAACATTTCCTGTGATCGGCAAGATCGAGGCTGGGTTTCGCTGCGTTAATCAAGCAAAAATTCCTCACTTGTTCTCTTTTTTTTCTTTAGGCGCGCATTCTCTTTTCTCTCGGTTCTCTATCGCCTAACGCCTTTCTCCTTCTTCAATTTCCCCTATGTTCACATAACTGCTTATTCTATAACTACATACATAAGTTTTTTTTTTCTTCGTTTATTTTTTGTTTGGGTTTTTTCTTTCTTTTTTTTTCTTTTTTGTTTGAAAACTCCCTTTCTGCACTTTACGCCTACACTTACCGATCGGACAGCGGGACCAGGGAAAAGGTTAAGTTATAAAAAAAAACCATCCAATCGGCGCTTGGGCTTTCGAGCTCCTAAGCTACGACGACGGCGCCGGGTGCTTGGTCGCTCGGGAACTAAAATAGCAACGCTCTTCGCTCCTCCGATGGCTCGCTGTGCGCTCGCGCCGTTCGATGCGCCGGTTGAGTGTATGTTTAGCAACAACCAAAGCGAATTAATTATTCTTTAACCGCTCGTTTCGTTGCGTTGCTGCTGCCGCTCGTCGATCTCCCCGAAAAAGTTGCGTCCGCAACAAATGCAATCTCGATAGCTTCTTCGGAATCCCTTGATAAGCGCCAAGACTGCGTTTGAATATTTCATTGAGCCCTTTTTTGTCACATATTTCATAACTTTCCCACTTACCCGGAACGGACTCAGCGCTGCCAAACAAAAATAAGGGGCTTAAACAGCCAGAATAGAACTCAGCCACGCACAATTTATCTTCTTTTTTTTTCCTTTCCGTGTAATTCAGTTTTTTTTTTCAAATAATTTTCCACCACTACGAGGCACCTCTGGCTTCTCGAACTCTTTCAAGAGAATTACCGATAGGGACGCTGGCTTTCAGGCGGCAAACCCCCTAACAGGCTTGGATGACGCTCCCTCCACTCAAACTGGACATTTGAGCCTGTTAGCGCAACCCCTTTCCTTTTTTGACCAGTGCTCTCCCATGCCTCCTGACCACTAGATGGCGCCACAAAAAAAAAACTTAATTTCGTATTCGCTTGCTACAAGCACTACAAAAGCCCCCCCTCAAGATCTGGCTTGGGGTTCAACATCCCAAGACGGATCACCACGAAGCTTGTAGCTATTGTTTAATATCCTTGGCGTGAAAGCGCCCTACTGACCTGCCCTGCAAATCCTCCAGCTCATACAAAGAATTCCCCAACTTCATACGAACTCTGGACTTTAGATAAGCTGGCCCCAATTTTTCACTATATCCCGCGGTGAAATTGCTTTGCCTGAAATTTCTCCTGTAAACTTCTTGACCCTGTCTATACGAGATCTCTCTAGCCCTCAAGTTATACTGGCGCTCGTTCCTGTCATACTGCCCTTTCATGACTTGACAAGCCTTTTGGCGTACTAACTCGAGAGAATCTTCCCGTGAAAATTTGGCCGACTTATCTTCCAATAGGCTCAAAGCTCTCAGCAATTTGTACTGCGAACCGGAAGATATGAAGTGCTGACCAAATACCATATAGAATGGAGTGGTGCCAATCCCTGCAAGCACAGACGACCTCAGGGCGCAGCATATGGTGCTGAGATGCTCATCCCAATCCTTTTGGTCTGCTCTCACATAGGACCGTATGACAGCTATCACAGATCGATTCACCCGTTCGGATGCATTAGCCTGCGGCGAGTACACCGCCGTGAGAGTGTGAGATATCTGGTACTCTCTCAGTAGCTTCTGGAAAGCTTCAGCTTTAAACTGTGATCCGTTGTCGGAAACAATCGTCTCCGGAACGCCAAAGGTGTGGAACAAATCCTGCTGAAGGTACTTGATGACCACATCCGCATTCAATTTCTTAACCGCCTTTAAAAACACGAACTTCGAATAGTGGTCCAATACTATAAAGATTCCAATATGACCACTACGAGAACGAGGGTACGGGCCATATTGCCACTCCATGTGGTAAATAAATCACAACACCAAAATATAACCGCTCGTTCTTTACACTTGTAATATAGTTTATTTTTAATCTAATCAACTTAAATAAGTAGAGTCGAAGTCGGAAACGGGTCGGTTTATTAATTTGTGTTGTTATGCCGTTCTTTTCTCACACACTCTGCCACTCTTCTTCCTCCTTTTTCGAGATGGCAGACGCCACTTCGTGGCAATAGTTATTTAAATATCGATAGCAGGCTGATAAGTCTAAGGGCGGGAACATGGTGACAGCTCTATAAAATTTAAATCAGAATGAACCAGCAACATCCCGCCCACCGTAAAACTAGTCCGGAGTTTTACCTAAGACATCCAAAACTGCTAATTTTGATACCGGACGCTTAAGAATGCCTGTGGATGTTTTAACTTCTGCTAATCGTATATGGCCATCTTTGGCTGGAATCGTGCTGACTATGATTCCTGTTTTCCAACTCCCCCTAGGTTGATTATCCTCGCAAACAATTACCACATCTCCAATGGTGATCGGTTTTGTCCTTGAATGCCATTTGGTTCGTCAAGTCAGAGTCGGCAAGTATTCTTTAATCCATCGACTCCAAAAGTGATCCTTTAATTGCTGGGAAACTCGGTATTGTTTACGATGACAAAAATTGTTAACTTCCCCAGGTGTTTAAGTAGAATTGGTCGTTCCAAGCAGAAAATGATTAGGCGTCAAAGGCTGCGAGTCATCTATGTTAACAGGCAGGTGAGTGAGAGGTCGACTATTTACTATATTTTCGGCCTCAGTGAGCAAGCTTCTTAACGTTTCAACGTGAGGTGCTTTCTCCTTAAGTGTTGCGCTCAGAACTCGTTTTGTTGATCTTACCAAGCGCTCCCAGCATCCTCCTGAACTGGGATTTGAAGGGCAATTAAACTGCCAGTTGATTCCTTTATTTGACATCTCTGACTTTATGTACTCCCAGTCAAATAAATCCTTAACCTGTTTTAGTTCGTTATCTGCACCGACAAAATTTGTTCCCATATCTGATCGTATTGTTACGGGAACACCTCTTCTGTTCACGAAGTTCCTTATGCATAAAATACAGGAGTCTGTGAACAAATCAGCAGCTAGTTCCAAGTGCATGGCTCTGATCGTTAGACACGTAAAGAGTGCAACCCATCTTTTTTCTTGTCGTCTTCCGATGGTAACCATAGCCGGACCAAAGTAGTCTAGTCCCACAAAGGTGAAAGGTCGCTGATATGGAGTCACTCTCTCCTTGGGTAGTTGACCCATTAAAGGAGCGACTGGTTTGGCACCATGGTTCTTGCAATACTGGCAAAAAGCCTTTGCCCGAACAACCGCTTTTCGTAGGTTTATGATCCAGAACTTGCGTCTTATTTCGTTTATAATGGTTTCGTCATTTTGATGGTGGTAGGTTTCATGATACCATTTTACAATAAGTTCTGTTAAGCTATGTCGTGACGGCAATTTTATTGGTTGACGTTGTGATTCTGGAATAGCGATGGCATAATCCAATCTTCCTGCGACAACCAAAACGTCATACGCACTTAGTTTTGGAGAGAGCATATAAATTGAACTGCTCTTAGAAACTGATTCCGAGTTTTGTAATTCAGCCACCTCGTCTGCGTATACTTGATTTTGTACCATTTTACACAATTTAGATTCAGCAAGGACTAATTCAAGTACGGATAGTTCTCCCTTTTCTCTTTGTTGACTCTCCTTCCGACAATTATGTACAAATCTCAAGCACCATCCCATCATACGTTTCAAACTTAGATAGTTTGAAAATCTATTGATATCTACGAACTGGTTAGTTTTTACTATCATTGTGATTTTACGCCTCTCAGTACAGTCATCTGTGGAAGAACTGTACTGCATCGTCGGCCAGGTAACCTTTTCATCAAGCAAAAATTCGGGACCGCTTATCCATTTGCTTTCAACAGCGTACTTTGGGCAATGGCTAGACTTTGTTGCCTTGTCCGCTGTATTCAATTGCGTAGGCACCCATTGCCAATCATTTTCAGATGTCGATTCCAGTATTTCGCTAACCCGATGGGCAACGAACGGCTTAAACTGTCGGTGATCTGATTTAATCCAAGAAATGACAGTTCGCGAGTCTGACCACATTGTCGTTTTATCCACAGCCACGTCATGACTTTCTAAAATGGTTTTTCTAATACGTGTACCCAAAACTGCTGCTTGTAACTCCAGTCTGGGAATTGATAACATTTTCAACGGTGCGCACCTGGTCTTTCCTGTAATAAAGACTAATTTCGTTATTTTACCACAAGTTATGCGCCAATATGCTACGGTTGCGAAGGCTTGCTCGCTCGCATCAACAAAAATCGTTTGTTGACAGGAATTCTGGCATATAGCATCTATCCAATTGAAAATGTTTTACTTGTTCTAACTGAAGTACCCAAATCTTGAATTTTGAAAATTAATTTTCCGGCAATAAATCATTCCAGTCCTCCAAACATCTTGTATCAAGATTTTTCCGTGTATCATTAAGTCCGCTAACATTCCGAAGGGATCAAATACAGACATAACTAGACTTAGTAGTTGGTGCTTAGTAGGACACTTCTTTCCCTTTACAATTTCTTTGTCGACACGGTTCAGCTTGAGATCGAATACAAACTTGTCGGACCTACTATCCCAATACATGCCTAAAATCTTGTCTGTTGATTCGTTACTCATTTGGACAGTTGGTGCTACAGAATCGTTATTCTTCGTATCATTAAGCAATTCCTGAAATCAATTCGAACTAGATACAAAGCCCCTGAGTTCAAATTTTCCCATCTTATGTACTCTCTTGACTTGATTGAAGGGCTTCTTGTTCGGATTTAAAACTAGCAACAAAGTCATCTACGTAATGCTTTGTTCGAATGGCATCGATTACCTCCTCCCTGTAACATTCAGCGTTTTGTGCGTTTATATTCTTTATATATTGGGCACAACAAGGAGAGCATGCTGCTCCAAAGATAAGGACAGTCATCTTGTATGTTTCAACCTGAGCATTGCGATTGCCATGTCTCCAAAGGAATCTTAAAGAATCCTGATCCTCTTTTCGAACTTGCACTTGTAAAAACATTTCTATTATATCAGCACATACTGCAAACTTTCCTTGTCGAAATTTGAAAAGAATCGTCGTCAATGGCGGGTTTTCATCAGGTCCCTTTAAAAGCATGGTATTTAGGGAAACACAATTGATGGTCGCGGCTGCATCAAAAACCAATCTCATTTTCTTGGGCTTGTTTATGTTAACAACACCGAAGTGCGGTAAATACCAGGTCCTTGGTTCAATACGAGCGGCTTCTTGCTCCGACATCTTAACAGCGTATCCCTTTTGAACGAAATCCATTATGGCCTTTTCATATTCTTCCATCTTTCCCAATCCGTGCATTTTGTTCTCTACTCCATGCAACCTCTGAAGAGCCATGTTGTAGCTATCCGGGAATTTAACCACATCTTCCTTTCAAAGGAGTCCAGTCTCGTAAAAACCTTTTAGCTTTCTAGTTGTGTTCTTTAATATATTCCTTGCTCTAGATATATCCGCTGATTCCAATAGCTTTATAGGTACCTTTACTCCAAAGTTTTCCGTTGTGAAGTAATCTGCTATCATTGTTCGGGGCAGATCCCCACCGAATAGCGGCTGGCCAAACAGCAGCTATTTATTGGCCTTCAGCCGAATATTGCATTGCTTCATATTCTTACGCATATACATATTCTGTAAATTCTTGCACTTGCTTGCCCTGCGAAGCGTTCTCTCAAAGCTCGCACTCTCTTCGTTATCTATGCTCGGCGTTATCTATGTTTGCCGAACGAAGAAAAGCTGCGCTCAGCGATCGGAGCGGCAATGCTAGCAATGGGGAAGGGCAAGCAAGGGCACTCGCCGTTTAGACATCACCAATTAAAGAACATTCGTAATTTTATTTCTGAGCCGCGTTTTATTTATCGTAAATAATTATTCGGCCGATCGGGGATAAAAAGCATTATCCCCACAATCATTTTATGGATATCTTGTTCTGAGTTGTCTTCCTTTGGACATGCATGTAGGACCACCGACAGTCGTGTTAAACCAATCTTTTCGTCTACATTCGAGCCATACACAAGCCAGCCCAACGGCGTTTTAGCTGCAATTAGATTTGTATCTAAATAAATACTTTTGATGTTGGCTATCAAATGACAATTATTAATTCCAATCAAAATCATAGGATTAGCATCTGTATATCCATTTATTGGTAAACTTCTTAGCCGTGTGTATTTTTCAGTAAGTTTCTCAACTTCGACTGACTGTAAAGGTAGATCTAATTGAGGTACTGAATTCCCTGTTATACGTAGCCATTTTTTATCAGATCCAGGTGCTCTAATGCGAAGATTGCATTCCATTGATAAAAACTCTTTGGCGTGATTTTCAATCCAGTTTAGAGTCAACTTTCTCTTTGCTTCACGTATGCCCAGCATATCTGCTAACTTTTCGTTTATCAATGAGGCACACGATCCTTCGTCTAAAAATGCGTACGTTCGAATGATCTTGTTGCTTGGTCCCACAATTTGTACAGCCAAAACCTTGAAAAGCAATTTTGGAATGTTTGACTTAATCGTATTTATCGTAGCCTCTTGCGGCTCAACTTTCTCTTCCTTTTGAGAGTCGTCTGGGTGTAAAGACACATGGTGCTTCTTCTTGCATCCATCTTTCTTACACTCGCGTTGGTATTTGAAAATCGTCAGATTGTGTCCCTTTCGAAGACTACCATAACACAATCGAAGTTCCTTGACGATTTTCCATTTTTCTTTTTGTCCAGCCTTTAAATATTGTTCACATTTATTTAAATAATGTTCACCCTGACATTTATAACATTCCACTTTGTTTCGATTTGGTTCTTTTTTGGAAGAATGTAAAATAGATTTTTGTGGACCTTTATATTCGCCCTTCGACTGTTTAACGTGAATTGGGCCTGTAATCGTTGCTCTTGCTATACTTCTTGCCATATTGCTCAGCCAGTTCCTAAAGTTGTCCAAATTGGGATAGGGCTGTATCTGCGATGAATATTCCACCCATTGAATACGTTTGCTAAGTGGCATCTTTCCTACCAAACTTTCTATCAAAGACGGATTTTGTAAATGTTGAGCAGGATTAGCTGACTTCAAAAATAGAACTAAATTATCTACTTTAGGAGCAAATACAACAAGCTTTTCTAAATTGTTCTCTGTTACAGGAGCTAATTGATTAACCATATTCATTTGACTGCTAATTAACATTTCTGGCCTTCCATATGCAAACTGTAGTCGTTCCATAATAAAATCAACATTTACAGGATTAATTATTAGGCCCTTAACTTCTTCTCTCGCACCTCCCTTCACACCTTTTTGCAACCTCAACAGATTCTCCAAATTTGTATACCTATATGCTTTTGATGATTCCCAAAACATTGTGGAGAATACTGGCCATAACTCTGGGTTGCCATCAAATTCTGGTAAATATAGCAATTTTCGTGGGTTTATATTTCGGGAGTGCTGATATTCAAACAAATTACCATTAATGTCACCATGCAAATTGTCCCCACCAACATTATCAAACCTGTACATACCGATATTTCTGTCGACATCAATGTTTCGAACGGATTGACCTTCAGATGCTTCTATAGGAGCGCTGAAGCCAGAACCTTGTGGGTCTCCCGTAGCGCCAAAGCCATGTGCGCCTCCAGTAGCGCCAAGATTGGGTGCGCCTCCAGTAGCGCCAGAACCATGTGCGCCTCCAGTAGCGCCAAGATTGGGTGCGCTTCCAGTAGCGCCAAAACCATGTGCGCCTCCAGTAGCGCCAAGATTGGGTGCGCCTCCAGTAGCGCCAGAACCATGTGCGCCTCCAGTAGCGCCAGAACCATGTGCGCTTCCAGTAGCGCCAAAACCATATGCGCCTTCAGTAGCGCCAAAACCATGTGCGCCTCCAGTAGCGCCAGAACCACGTGCGCCTCCAGTAGCGCCAGAACCATGTGCGCCTCCAATAGCGCCAAGATTGGGTGCGCCTCCAGTAGCGCCAGAACCATGTGCGCTTCCAGTAGCGCCAAAACCATGTGCGCCTCCAGTAGCGCCAAAACCATGTGCGCCTTCAGTAGCGCCAAAACCATGTGCGCCTCCAGTAGCGCCAAAACCATGTGCGCCTCCAGGAGCGCCAAAACCATGTGCGCCCTCAGTAGCGCCAGAACCATGTGCGCCTCCAGTAGCGCCAAAACCATGTGCGCCTCCAGTAGCGCCAAGACCATGTGCGCCTCAGTAGCGCCAGAACCATGTGCGCCTCCAGTAGCGCCAAGATTGGGTGCGCCTCCAGTAGCGCCAGAACCATGTGCGCCTCCAGTAGCGCCAGAACCATGTGCGCTTCCAGTAGCGCCAAAACCATATGCGCCTTCAGTAGCGCCAAAACCATGTGCGCCTCCAGTAGCGCCAGAACCATGTGCGCCTCCAGTAGCGCCAGAACCATGTGCGCCTCCAGTAGCGCCAAGATTGGGTGCGCCTCCAGTAGCGCCAGAACCATGTGCGCCTCCAGTAGCGCCAAAACCATGTGCGCCTTCAGTAGCGCCAAAACCATGTGCGCCTCCAGTAGCGCCAAAACCATGTGCGCCTCCAGGAGCGCCAAAACCATGTGCGCCTCCAGTAGCGCCAAAACCATGTGCGCCTTCAGTAGCGCCAAAACCATGTGCGCCTCCAATGGCACCAAGACTGTGTGTGCCCTTAATGGCACCGAGCTTGTGTGCACTTTTATTTGCCGTAATTACCCTGTTGTCGTGCTTGTGTGGGAATTCATTTGCCGTGATCGCCCTGTTGTCGTGCTTGCGTGGGAATTCATTTGGCTGCACCGGGTGTACTAATGTACGCGTTGCTGCTTCTCCCATTGTTTCACATGCAGATCTAATTTTATTTTTGCACATGATCATCAATCGCTCCTCCAACAACGCGACTTGGTTTGCCTGACCATCAATTTGGCCATTCAGTTGATCTTTCATTCTAGATTGATCTTCTTTTATGCTTTTCATCATATCCATTAAATCTCGCAAGATAGCATTTTTTGATTCTTTCTCCTTTGGTTCCACCATTGTAACCTCCTTGTCGGATTCCATACTGTCCTCCGAGTTTGATCCATGGTTCGATCCACGGTTTGGCATCGGTGTAGACGTACCGGCCATGTCGCTTGAATCAAATTCTAACCTTTTCTTGCTGCGCAGATTCATCTGTGAGTGTCTGTGTACATTTCA
Organism: Drosophila affinis; assembly: GCA_037356375.1. NCBI lineage: Eukaryota > Metazoa > Arthropoda > Insecta > Diptera > Drosophilidae > Drosophila > Drosophila affinis. Next base: position 23,145,068 of record CM074802.1, on the reverse strand, counting down.
TCAAAGTGTGCACGGCGTCGTATGTGCGAGTATTTGTGAATTTCACCACTTTGCGAAATAACTCTTGGACGGTAAAAATTACAAAATTAATAAAGATATTGCCACTCCATGTGGCAAATAAATCACAACACCAAAATATAACCGCTCGTTCTTTACACTTGTAATATATTTTATTTTTAATCTAATCAACTTAAATAAGTAGAGTCGAAGTCGGAAACGGGTCGGTTTATTAATTTGTGTTGTTATGCCGTTCTTTTTTTACACACTCTGCCACTCTTCTTCCTCCTTTTTCAAGATCGCAGATGCCACTTCGTGGCAATAGTTATTTAAATATCGATAGCAGGCTGATAAGTCTAAGGGCGGGAACATGGTGACAGCTCTATAAAATTTAAATCAGAATGAACCAGCAACAGGCCAAGAAAATCAACATACAATCTCTGGAAAAACCTTTGTGACTCGGGCGCAACGCCAATAGGAGGCCGTTGCACGGCGTTCGGTGCTTTGGTCATTTTGCAGGCCTCACATCCACGAATGTAATCTTTGACATCGTTGACTAGTCCGGGCCAATAGTAATACCTTCGAATCCTTTCTAGGGTTTTATGCACGCCTCCATGCGACGCTAGAGGATTGTCATGAGCCTTTTTTAGCACTTCGCCCACCAGATCCTTTGGAACCAAAAGTTTCCAAGCGAACGTATCGTTGAGCAGATCGCCAGTGGAGTGATATACTTCGATATACCAAGCCGTCCACAACTTTCGGATGGGGCAGCTTATCGATATTGGCCTCCACTCGCTCTGCCCTCTCAGAGTACTCCTTCGCTTTAAACTCCGGCGACAGAGGATCCACCAACAATCCTTGATTGGCCTCAATCGCCGCTAGCTCTTGCTCATTCACCCTAGAGAGTGCATCAGGGACAACATTTAGTCTGCCACTACGATGCTCAATTTTGAACTTGAAACCCTGCAGCTTCAACGCCCAACGAGCCAACCAAGAATGCAGATCCGTCTGCGACATGAGCCACTTGAGTGACGCGTGGTCAGTAATGACCGTAAACTCATGTCCTTCGACATAAGCTCTGAAGCGCTTAATACAGACGATGGCTGCCAAACACTCTTGCTCGGTAACTGAGTAGTTCCTCTGAGCTTTGTTCAATTTCTTTGAAACGAATGAAATTGGGTACTCGTCGCCTTCTGGTGTTTTCTGCACCAATACACCTCCAACACCCGTTTTACTGGCGTCGCATTGAATATAGAACGGCTTGCTGAAATCCGGACTTCGAAGTACAGGAGCAGAGCACGACATCTCCTTTAACTGCTCGAATGCTTCCTTTCCCTCTGGGGTCATTACAAATTTCTGCCTAGGTTTTAATAGGTCGGTTAGTGGAGTAGCGACTGAAGCGAAATTATCGATAAACTTCCTATACCACCCTACCATCCCCAGGAAACTCCGCAGGGCTTTTAGAGACTTTGGCAACGGAAAATCCTTCATGGCCGATATTTTCTCCGGGTCCGTACGAATGACGCCGTTTCCCACAATATGGCCCAAGTACTTAACTGAGCGCATGCAGAATTTGCTCTTTTCTTTTTGAGCGTCAACCCCGCTGATTTTACTTGCCCAGCTACCACACTCAAAACCCTCATGTGAGTCTCAAAATTGTCCGACACCACCAATAAATCATCCAGGTAGACAAATACTTCATTCCGGAGATCTGGCGAAATAACCCTGTCCATCAATCGTGTCATTGTCTGTGAAGCGTTGGTCAGGCCGAAAGGCATTACCCTATATTGATACAGTGGCTTGCCCGGTATTGTGAACGCTGTCTTATCGCGCGAGCTGGGCTCAAGGGGGACTTACCAATATGCGTCTTTCAAGTCTAAACTTGAAATGTACATGGCTTTCGGAAGCCGACTCAATATCCCATCTATTTGTGGCAGCGGATACGCATCCTTTTTGGTCACCGAATTGACCTTTCTGCTATCCAGACAGAGTCGAACCTTCCCCGGCTTCTGTATTAGAACAACGGGCGAAGACCAGGCGCTCTCCGATTCCTCGATAACCCCCATCTTGAGCATCCTATCGACCTCCGCATATAACAGCTTTTCAACTGCCGGAGACACAGGAAAATGCCGTTGTTTTACCGGCTTGGCATCTCCAACGTCTATAGAATGCGATAACAGGCTTGTTTTCCCAAGGCCTGATACAGCGAATGACGGAAACTTGTCTATGACCTCCCTCAAACTGCTCCTTTGACCCTCCGAAAGTGCGTGGGAATCCAGTGCGAGTTCTGAGACCTGCATGGATGGAGGAAGTAGGTCAAAGGTCGACCAAAAATCAATACCCAGATACAGATTTTGGCTTAACGAGGGTATTATGTGCAACTCTAAACTCTTGCTCACATCCTTGTAATTTACCGGTATTTTTAGGCGGCCCACGACATCCTGTCTGACTCCATCTGCGGTACAAGCTGCTGAAGGGAAGGGATCCTACTTCTAATGACCTCTTCCGCCAATTTTCCTCCAATTACGCTCATAGCCGCGCCTGTATCCATTAACCCTAAAACTACTCTATCTAATAACCTAACCTCGGCATATGGCCGTTTATCATTATTCTTATACCTAATCGCATTGATGGCTTTCAATGATCGCCAGTAGGCCCGCATTCTTTTGGCATTTCGTGAGGTGGATTTTACTCTGGATAAGGCGCAACTCGGCATTTCTTTTCGACTCCAATCAATGAGTTGAGGCCAGACTAATGAACTCCTCATAGGCCCCACTTCCTCATCGGATGGAACAGTATTCTCTATGGTCTCGTTTCTTGGTTCGCCGGCTTGTTTCTTGGAACACACGATTGCTGGCGCAATTGTGTGTTCGCTTTCCCGTTTTTTTTACACCGAACACAAGAGGGCTTATAGGTGTTTGGCGCTCCACACCCATAGCAAAAAATTCTACGTTTAGCCTCGCAATCTTGGTACCGATGACCCTCCTTGCGGCAATTCCAGCATATTAATGCCATTGCACCGATCTCTTCTTCACCATCCACATCCGAAAACTCAGTCGCGATATCTAGTTGAGCCTCTTCGATGAGTTCGGATATCTGTTTGCGGAATGGCACAACCTTCTGATACCCCTGAGTCTTCCTCACATCGTCCAAGAAGCTCTCCCTGCGACGACATATCTCCCTCAGGCGGTCTACCGAAGGGATTGAGAGATTTAGCAACTCATGCCTTATCTCTGGGCGCAAATTTCTCCTCACGGTTTCCACAGTTTCTCGTTCCGACAGAGGAGTCTCTAAATTTTCCATCAGCAGCACGATGGAATCGTAGAAAGCGTCAAAACTCTCTCGATCCCGCTGTTTCCGGTCACGTATTGCCTCCCTCAGGTCGACATCTGTTCGTACATCCCTGAACTGTTTTCGCAAAGCCGCGCAAAGGAGATCCCAGCGCAAATCCCGAACTGTTTTGTGGTACCGCCAAAAGAACTCTCTCGCCTTCCCATCGAACAGCAGGCTGGCATTGCTGCAGAGAACTCCAAAATTTCCTTCGAGTGTCTGGTGCGTGAGCGCCTCTACTCGGTAAATGAAGTTGTCGATGCTAAGTCCATCTTGACTCCCACTAAACCGCAACTTCCAGCCGTTGAGGATGTGCCCCACTTTATCGGGTCTCTGCAGGAGATCGGAGACCGCGCTCCTTGGGGTTTCCCGAGCTGAGACTGCACCGTTGGCTGACCGTGGCCGGTCAAACGTTGATTGACGCAGTGCCTCACTGTCGGACACACTCTGAGAAGCTATCTCAGTTGGCCGAAGGTATGATGATATGTTCGCCTCAAATAGCTGAGCCATTTGACTTCTAAGCTGGGTCAACAGATCGTTCTGCATCGCTTGGACAGCTTGCGCTACCGCGCTTGATATCTGCTCAGCTTGCGAAATTCCCGATTCTGTCGGCTCCTTGGCCATACTAACGGCTTGACTAACTCGAGCTGGTGACTTAGCTTTGGTTTGCTGTCTTGTATTCCTCGCTATTGAGTCAGGTGAGGTAGTAGCCTTTTCAAAGCAAATGGTTCTGCATGTAGGGCAAAAATTTTTGCTTTGAGCATGGGTGGTGAGACACGCCTTATGGAATTCATGGCCGCATTTAGTTTTAAACACTGCACCTTCGGAGAGACTCCTCTCACACAGTGCGCATTGCGGTAGAGACGGGGCATTAACCTCCCCCTCGTCATCGGATCGTACCATCATGTTCAAAAAATAAATGTCAAAAATTCTTAAACTAAAAATTACTCCTGCCTAACCTATGGCCTAATATTTAGAGAAATTTCTATTTCCTATAACTAACTAATCAGTACGAATTCCGTGACCCGAACGCCAATCAACTACAAAAAAAGAAACTCGTACAAAAATAAAGACAAAGCAAAACAAAAAAAAAATAAAAAACTCAATCGTCTACGTTACGGACTGCAATCCATTTGCCAGACCGAATAAACTGTAAATCAGATCGAAATATAAGAAAAAATCGAAAACAAAAGAATTCGGAACAAGCAAAACTGCAACACTCGGAATAAGGAAAGATAAACAAAATCATAAAACAATTTGACAGCAAGCATACCAAAAATCAAAGAGAAACACTCATTTAGTTTGAAAGCCAACTAGCACAAAGCGGAATAAAAAAAACAACAAAAACTGCAGTGTGCAATGCTTGGTGTCGGTCGCGTGCCAAACATCAACAACAAACACCTTAATCAGCTGTGGACAGCGAGCGACCAAAGTGATCGGTTTCGTCTGTAATCCAAGCCGCTAATCTGCATATGCACCTTACGATAGGAATTTTAGGCATAACTCTTTTTCTACTATCTTCCGTGGCCAATAATTCGTTTGCAAACGAAATGAATTGGATTCCTAGGCGAAAGACGAGCTAAGATTGAGCCTAATCACTTGATTGGTCAAGTCCCTTGGTTGACCTTCATCCGTGGTCAGACGATGTGTTCTTAGAACCTCCCAGCCTGCAAATCCTATGCGTCTGAAAGACCGAACCTATGGACTCAACAAATATATATACGGGATACCTATTTTTGGAAAAATCTACTGAAATAACTTGTTTTAGTTTGCATTCTCCCTCCCTCAGCCGTGGCTGGACGCCTGATAATGAGATATCTGAGCAGCTCCATTTCCGAAGCATCTGAGAAAAGGGTGCAGCAAAACTAAACGAAAAAGATGTTGTCTGGAGGTAAGCGGGTGTGTGAGCTACATCTGGATTATGTGGCCCCACGTTGGGCGCCAAATTTATAGTTATAATGATTATCTATAAAATAATAAATTATAAATGTAGCGAACCACATCCAAATTCAATATTTTCAGGCGCGGTGTCGGGCATGAGAGAGGAGCGCACGCGAAATATTCCGGCTAGGGGGGTGGTGGTCTTGCTTCCCCTCTCATGATTTGCCTTTCTTCATTATATCTAAAGATTGAGTGCGTGCTAAAGACAAGCTAAACCGGGGTAGAGAAACCCACTATAGGCACCTTCCCGACAATATCGAATCTATTTCTCGGAAGGAGTCGTCCGCTTTGCTCCCGTGGCTCTTCTCTAACTCGGCCTCTGGTGTTCCTGAGGCCCACTGTGCCCACCCTTCCATTGGACCTTCTGCCCCCTGGCATCCATCCGAAGGGCCCCTATGCTGGTTATTTCTCCTAACTCATGGGATCAGCTGATGTCAAAGATGTCACAAAATTAAAACATTATAAAATTTATTTACTTACTGATAAGAACTACCCACAGATACATATGAAATATAGGACATATAGACTAATTTTACAGAATAAACATAACCTGGCCTAAAACAAATAAATATTTTTGGAAAAGAAGTATAAATATGTATAAAGGTACTCTAAAACTAGAAATGTTTGGAAAAAAAAATATAAAAAAAATGAACTTCCTCAAACTATCCCAAACTCTATAACCAAGAGCTCAAGCGACATGCCTATGTATTTAATCCACTCAAATTTGAGTGCGAACTGCGCGCCAAATGCCAGGCCGCTCTCAGCGTTCGGCTCGGCCAACTCCCTCTCTCTCCCCTGCCTTTCAGATTTGCCTTTCCCGACTCAATCTACGGTAATTAGTCTCTTCTATCTTCTCTTTTGTTTGAGTCGTTTAATAAAAATGAAAAGACAAAAATAACAACGTTCCACTCATACCTTTTTTTTTCAGCTCAGCTCAGCGTCGCTTTCCCGACGAACACCTGAAATGCTGTGGGTGGAAAATAAACTTAAGGGCATAGGGACGGGAAAAACATTTCCTGTGATCGGCAAGATCGAGGCTGGGTTTCGCTGCGTTAATCAAGCAAAAATTCCTCACTTGTTCTCTTTTTTTTCTTTAGGCGCGCATTCCCTTTTCTCTCGGTTCTCTATCGCCTAACGCCTTTCTCCTTCTTCAATTTCCCCTATGTTCACATAACTGCTTATTCTATAACTACATACATAAGTTTTTTTTTTCTTCGTTTATCTTTTGTTTGGGTTTTTTCTTTCTTTTTTTTTCTTTTTTGTTTGAAAACTCCCTTTCTGCACTTTACGCCTACACTTACCGATCGGACAGCGGGACCAGGGAAAAGGTTAAGTTATAAAAAAAAACCATCCAATCGGCGCTTGGGCTTTCGAGCTCCTAAGCTACGACGACGGCGCCGGGTGCTTGGTCGCTCGGGAACTAAAATAGCAACGCTCTTCGCTCCTCCGATGGCTCGCTGTGCGCTCGCGCCGTTCGATACGCCGGTTGAGTGTATGTTTAGCAACAACCAAAGCGTATTAATTATTCTTTAACCGCTCGTTTCGTTGCGTTGCTGCTGCCGCTCGTCGATCTCCCCGAAAAAGTTGCGTCCGCAACAAATGCAATCTCGATAGCTTCTTCGGAATCCCTTGATAAGCGCCAAGACTGCGTTTGAATATTTCATTGAGCCCTTTTTTGTCACATATTTCATAACTTTCCCACTTACCCGGAACGGACTCAGCGCTGCCAAACAAAAATAAGGGGCTTAAACAGCCAGAATAGAACTCAGCCACGCACAATTTATCTTCTTTTTTTTTCCTTTCCGTGTAATTCAGTTTTTTTTTCAAATAATTTTCCACCACTACGAGGCACCTCTGGCTTCTCGAACTCTTTCAAGAGAATTACCGATAGGGACGCTGGCTTTCAGGCGGCAAACCCCCTAACAGGCTTGGATGACGCTCCCTCCACTCAAACTGGACATTTGAGCCTGTTAGCGCAACCCCTTTCCTTTTTTGACCAGTGCTCTCCCATGCCTCCTAAACACTAGATGGCGCCACAAAAAAAAAACTTAATTTCGTATTCGCTTGCTACAAGCACTACAATTAGCGCCTAGATCTCAGAGACTATAAAAGCTGGAGCAACCAAATTTGGTATCCAGTCTCCTTTGTTATCACACTACTCCAAGTGTATTTAAAAATTTCGCCCTGCCCTATTCCGCCCCCACAAAGGACGAAAGTCTGTGTCATACACAATTTGAAGATACGATAAAACTAAATAAGCAGAATCATAGGGAACCATTTCTATCAGATTGTTGAATCTGAATCACATCGGATTATTAATAAAGCCAGAATAAAGAAAACCATTTCGAAAGTCATCGCTCCCTCTTGCTCTCTCTCACACGCGACTCCGACTCCGTCTGCTTTGCCTATTCGTCCAAATGAGCGCCAAGATCGCAGAGACTATAAGAGCTGGAACAGCCAAGCTTTCTATCGAAGCTCCTGTGATATCACTTCAATACAAGTGTATTTCAAAATTAAGACACGCTCCGTTCGGCCCCCACAAAGAACGAAAATCTGTGATATCCATAATTTTTAAGATACTGTAATGCTCCTATTTCAGGCTGAGGTAAGCTCAGTCTTCTCCAGGATCCTACTACAAGAAATTTGTAGTTTGCAGGAACCTCTACAGGAAGCGGGGTCGGCCCTAACTAGGCTAGAAGCAAGAGTGGAGGAGAATAAGGCGTAACCGTGCCCGTATGAGTTGGATCGAGAATATAGTGAAGGGCACGAGGCGTTGTCACACTCGTGGGGTCGAGAAGGATAAAGAATACGAGGCGTTGGCACACTCGTGGGACCTATCAGAGGATCAAGAGTAATTTTAGGATTGGATTGGCCCGTACCGCGATATTCTCGGTTGCGAATTGATGTCGTAGTTCCCACCCGGAAAATAGACTTACTCGGTGGGTTTATTTTGATTCAATGTTCGTTTATTGGATATCTCTTTTTAATTTGTTTGGCTTAGCGTACGGCGTATAGTACTTTATTGTAAGTTGCTGCGCGGAGCAACGTCTATCTCGCGGCCGGGTTCCCGAGTAAGTGTCTTGCACTTCTTTCGCTAGAACGCTCGGAACCTAGCATCCGCGGATCGAACTAGCTAACTTAAACTTATGGGTGGGGGGATATGTGCTGACGATGCACCGATGGTCAATTTCTTTTGTAGAAAAGAAAACCGTCGCATGGAACCTTAGTGGGAGGGCAAAGTTTTTGGGTCACAATTGGGGTAGTGGTAGGAGAGTTATGGATGGGTGTAGGGGGGGTAGTCACGTGGCCGAACGGCGCGCGTGCGGTGGATTCGTGTATTGTATAGCATGGCTTATTTTTGTATACAAAGGTAATTCTTAATCTTAAGCTTATTACTCCTCCATTGCCGGTGCGGCGTGGTGAACTGTAACGCAGCCTTGGGGTTCGTAACAATACAAGAAAACTTAAAACGAGGAATTATGGGAAATACATGTACATGTAGAAACATATATATGATATGTCATATATATATGACATATAATTTCATTAAAATTTATCTGAAAACCTATTCAAATTAGCAAAAGTTCACTTTTTTGGTATTTTTTTGGTATTGTTTTGTCATGTTTGCCATTGTTTTTTTCGCCTATAAGAAAGATGATTTTTGATAAAAGTTTTTCCTCGAAGTCTCCTTTACATATTGAACTATCTAAAAAAAAATTCCAGAAAATTTTCTTAATATCAGTTAACGGAATTTTTGTAACATTTATAAGGCCAAGAAATTTTTGTCCTGTGCGACATATCCCGTGCGACAGAGGCTTAAATTAAATTAAAAAAAAACTACAAACCATACATGCTTAAAATTATAACCATTTTAAAGAATTATCAATGCAGAACATTAATCAGAAATTCGCATAAATATATCGCCTCAAGTTTCGCTGAAATCTGAGTTTGAATTGGTCGCCGCCAAAACCACTTCTATATTTGTCCCGTGCGAATACCATGCTTTTTTGCAAATATCTCGAAAACGAACAGTAGTCCAAAATCGCCCTTAGCACCAGCTATGAAGCTAGTCAAGTAGCGAATCATAACGGCTCTAATGCGCGAGTTCGAGGCGTTGTGTCACAACGACACTATCGAGGACGACTCGGACGCCGACAACACAGTGGTGGAGAACTCTAACGATGTCTCTAAGACTCCTACAGATAAATCTCCACCACTGTAAAGCAGCATCCGCTGCCCTCATACTCCGCTTGGAAGCGAGCGGAGCAGATGTAGTCCTGATCCAAGAGCCTTGGGTAGTAGGAGACAAGGTCTGTGGATTAGCGACGAAGGAGCACAAGCTTATTGTAGCTCAGAAAGAAGGTAAAATACGTACCTGCATTCTTGCAAGGAAGCACTTAAATATCTTTCTGCTCCACAACTTTAGCAATGGTGACAACACAGCGGCAAGCCTTGAACTACAAGGTTCCCAAATAAGGCTGATGTCGTCCTACATGGCTCATGAGGAAAACGATCCTCCCGGTGACCTAGTTCGCAAGCTCACCAGAGATAGCGAAAGGTCGGATATAGGCCTTGTAATAGGCTGCGACGCCAACGCCCACCACACCCAATGGGGGAGTTCGGACACAAATGAAAGGGGTGAGTCATTATTCAGCTTCATCCTAAACTCTAATCTTCTCATCTGCAATCGGGGCAATGAACCTACGTTTATAATTAAGAATAGACAAGAGGTAATTGATCTAACATTAGTGTCTTACAAACTGTCAGACATAGTAATGAACTGGAAAGTTCTGTGGGATCATTCCTTTTCGGACCACAGATATATCGAGACCACACTATCTCTCTTTGCTAACCCTAGGAAAGCCAACTGGGAGAACTATGTCTCAGTAATGGAGGAACACAGAGCACGATCTAAATCATCTAGTGGACAGGTTTACTAAAGCATGCAACACGGCTTTCACGGCAGCATGCCCATCAAACCAACACAAGGGGAAAAAGAAACCCCCTTGGTGGTCAAAACAAATAGATACCCTACGAAAAAGCTGCAGGTCCCTCTTCAACAGGGCCAAAAGCGCTAACGAGGAGCAACACTGGGCGGATTATAAAAATAGTCTGGCCCTATACAAGAAAGAAATCAGACAGGCAAAAAGGGCCTCTTGGCAAAGATTTTGTTCTGAAATCGAGGTAACGTCGGAAGCTGCAAGACTGCGCAAGATCCTCTCCAAAACGACCCCCTCGGTGGTATACCTTAAGAGAAGCGATGGTACGTGGACCAACTCCAGTGAGGAGTCCCTACACATTCTTCTCGGCACTCATTTTCCAGGGTGCTCCATCAATGGACCGACTCACCTCCCTAGTGAGGGTTCGATCACCTCAATGGAGCATATCTTCTCAAAACGGAACATAAGCTGGGCAATAAACAGTTTCCATCCGTTCAAATCCCCTGGTCCGGACCAGATCATTCCGACCAAATTACAAAGAGCCGGAGACACGGCCATCAACTGGCTGCGATGTATCTTTAAGAAGATACTGGTAGTGGGGTGAATACCACACGCGTGGCCTAAGGCAAAAATAGTCTTCATCCCTAAAGCAGGTAAAGCCTCGCACTCGACACCAAAGGACTTAAGACCAATCAGTCTATCATCCTTCCTTCTCAAAACCTTTGAGAGACTCGTCGGGCTACAACTGAGAACTACCATAAATTCTCAATTGTTGTCAGGAGCACAACATGCCTACCGGAAGGGAAAATCCACGGAAACGGCACTTCACGAAGTAATTTCTGGGATAGAGATATCACTATACCTCAAATAATACTCTCTAATCGCCTTTCTAGATATCGAGGGAGCTTTCAACAACGTCATACCCGGTGCCATTACGGAAGCGCTGACTGACCTTGGTGTGGATCGTCACTTGGTGATGCTCATTGATCAATTGCTCACATGCAGGACGGTGACATCATCGATGGGATCGTCCACTCAGACAAGGTATGTCAGTAGAGGAACACCGCAAGGTGGTGTCCTATCCCCCCTTCTATGGAACATAGCAGCCATGCTTTTTTGCAAATATCTCGAAAACGAACAGTAGCCCAAAATCGCCCTTAGCACCAGCTATGGAGCTAGTCAAGTAGCGAATCATAACGGTAAAAAAATTTTGAAAATCGGTTTTTTTTTACATTTTTACAACTTGAAATGCGTACGAACGTCCCGTGCGACATCAGAAAAATGCCCATATGTAAACAAAAATGGAAACAGATAACATTTAATAAATAAAAATCTAGCAAAATTTAATTCGTCCCTTTTACTGACAGAGTACCGGGTATAAAGTAGAGCCGCGGCCTTTGCCGCGGCTCACAACCTTTCCCCTCGTTTATTTTAGTGTAGATGATTGCGTCGTCCACATACATTGTTAGGCTAATGTTTTTATGTCTAATAATTATTTTGCTAAGTTTTTCGAAAGCAATTATAAATAGTACGACGGAAAGAGTGGAACCTTGTGGGATGCTATTGTGAAGCGGAAATGGGGCAGAGTGAAAATTGTTGACTCGAACTCTGAAGGAGCGACGCATCATGAAGGCCTTTTACTCAGTAACCCCCCAAAGAAGAAGCTGATTTAGGACGGCGCCCACGCGTCAAACGCCGTTTCAAAATCCGTTCCTAGCAAAGAAACGTGATTTTTAGAGGAAAGCGCGTCTGACACAAAATGTTGGATTTTCAGAAGTCAATAGTGCTGTGCTTACGCTTAGACGCAACTTGCTTGTAGGACAGAAGATTTTTTCTGTCCAGATACCACATTCGTCTGCGTGCTAAAATTTTTGCGAAGAGTTTGCACTATTAAAGCAGCAATGAGATTGGCCTAAAGCTATCAATTTCATGTGTGGGTTTATTTGGCTTGGGAACAGGGACTGCAGATGCCACTAACCAAGTTTGTGGGTAGATGCCCTTTTCTAAAATGAAGTTATAGATGTTAATAAGTCCCTGCTCAACAGCTAAATTTTTATAGCCGGTACTCGAAGAATATAGGGGTGATTTGTGGTGATTACGGATGTGTGTAACGCCCAGAAGGAAGCGTTTCCGACCCCATAAAGTATATATATTCTTGATCAGCTTCAATAGCCGAGTCGATATAGCCATGTCTGTCTGTCTGTCCGTCCGTTCGTCCGTCTTCGGCCTATAGCGCCTATATCTCAGAGACTATGAAAGCTAGAGCAACTAAATTTTGTATCCAGTCTCCTGTGCTATCACACTACTCCAAGTGTATTTCAAAATTTCCCGTCCCGACCCTTTCCGCCCGTACAAAGGACGAAAATCTGTGGCATACACAATTTTAAAGATTCGAGAAAACTAAAAATGCAGAATCATAGAGGATATTATTTCTATCAGAGTGTTGAATTCTGATCTGATCTGATTAGTAATATAGTCACAATGAAGAAAACCATTTCGAAAAGCATCGTTCCCTCTCTCTCTCTCTCACAGGCGACCCTGTCTGCTTTACCTATTGGTTTATATGAGCGCCTAGATCTCAGAGACTATAAGAGATAGAGCAACCAAACTTTCTATCCAAGCTCCTGTGATATCAATTCAGCACAAGTTTATTATTTTTCCACGCCCCCTTCCGCCCCCACAAAGAACGAAAATCTGTGGAACCCACAATTTTTTAAGATAAAAGAAAACCAAGAACGCATAGTCATGAAGAATAACCGTATCTACCAGATAGCTTAATCATTCCCTCTCTCTCTCTCGCAAACACTTGTACGTCTCAAATATATAGTTATACATGTTGAAATGTAGAAGCAGTATACAAATTGTTGTGTCTGAGTACGGAGAAAACGTTGTGTTCATGATGAAAACTAACATAGAACTGACTTTATTTGAAGAGAGAAGGCATACATATATTCGGGTGTAATAGTGTTAGTGTGTGTGTCTATAAAAGACAAATGGCTGATTTTGCTTATTGCTTATTTTTTATTTCTTTGATACATAAATAAATCATACGTATATGCAAACAAAAATGGAAACATGTATAAAAATTCCCAAAATGGTTTGACTTCATTTTTTGAAATATTATTTTTTGCCGGAATTAAATCGTCCTTTTTGCGAGCATATGTATAATAAATTGCATAAATCGTAAGCTCATATATGTATGTATGTACTGACTGAGTACCGCCGCTTTGATAACGTGGTCATTGTCAAAGATTATGCCGAGATTTGCTGTTTTATTTACGAAATAAATTGCTACATTATCAATACTAAGCCTATCTGGTCTGACGAGCATGTGAGATGGCTCGGAGGGGGCCTAGCTGAGGCCACCCGACGGGTCGCAGGTTGCGGATAGCGAATGACCTACCTGTGGAGGTAGGCCAGCTGCGAATAAGCGGTCATCCCTAGGGAAGGCACCGAAATAAGCAGTCCCGGACAGCCAGCGGATGTTCGCGAAGTAGCAACACTGACGATGCGCTTGTGGTGCCGCCTCGTTTAAGTAGCTCACACACACCCCATCCCTTCACATTACCTACCCACATCCCAACCCACACACTCATCTCCCACCGGGCCGGACTAAGCGTGTTATTCGACCCGTGCCGAGAGTCAGCCTGGCTGGGGGCCCGGTATAAAAACTAGCCCAGTCACTAACGGAGGGCTCAGGGACTTGGCAGCCCCCTGTTCTAATGATGCCTTATCCGGGCAACGTGAATCTCTGCCCGGATGGACCGCCCTTTCTTTGCAAATCGTGGGGTCAAATATGGAAAACAAACAAACTGAAAACCAAAACAACAACAACGAGTCTGACGCTCCCCAACTGCCAACCGGGAGCAATCCCATACAGGGAAAGGCATCGGCCCAAAGGCCTGGCCTGACCCGCGATATAGCTGGTAAAACCAGCGCGGTGGTAGACGCTAGGGCGAACCTGAAGGGGTCCCATCCCAGTCATGGGGTGGGTGGCAAATCGCCGACCAAAGCTGATACCTTGGTAGAGTGGCTCTGCAACCCTGCGGCTGCTCTGCCTGCTGGTAAGGCTGCGGGGAGCGAGTTGCCATCGACTAGCGCCCAAGCCAAAACTTTCACGTATGCTGAGAGGAGGAGTGCTGGCAACATACTCCGTCGGCAAAATGCAAGCAAGATGTCCAGCCCGACCGACCAGTGGCGGAAAAAGGTCGAATGGGCATCAAAGGTGCTGCCCAACTTTGGCAAAGAGGCACCGAAGAGGGTTGCCCCGCCGAAGACGACAGCCCCACAAACCAAAAGGCAGCGCTCACAGGAGACTCCTGGACCGGCTCCAAAGCGCTCCAGAGTGCTGAAGAACGTATCGTTTGCGCAAATCGCCAAAGAGAGGACGCTGATCGGCGTCCTGGATAAAGGCAGCGTGGACTCGAAGATCCCCAGGAACCAGTGGAAGGGGTGGAAGCGGCACTGGCCGACCGCTGCTTCGAACTACTGGACAAGCAACCCGGCCTCCCTCCAGTCTGTAAAGACTTGGGGTGGTACCAGGGTTGCATCAAGATCATAGCCTGCGAAGACGAGCGCTCCGTCCAGCTCTATAAAGCAGCGGTAGCGCAAGTCGGAGAGGTGTACCCAGGGGCGAAGCTCGTCGCAGTCAACTGGAGCGAGGTGCCCAGTAGGCCTTGAGCGAGAGTTTGGGTGCCCGCCTCCATAAAGGAGCCTGAGCGCATCCTCAAAATGCTGCAGCGGTGCAACCCGGAGCTACCAACCTCCGACTGGAGGGTAGTTAAGGTGGAGGCGACTCAAGGCCCGATGCACCAGGCGGTGCTCGTCCTGAATAAGGAATCCCTAGCTCCAATTGAGGCCAAAAAAGGAGAGCTGAACTTCGGCTTCAGCGCGGTGAGCATCAGGGTCTACAAGTCGGATGCAGCGGCCGAGGCACGTCCTGTCGACAACCCAGTCGAGCAGGACGTTGCCTCGGAGATCGAAGCACCCGATGACGACCCCGAGCCTGCCCATGACGGCTACTCCTCTGGTACGGCTCTAATGCGCGAGTTCGAGGCGTTGTGTCACAATGACACTATCGAGGACGACTCGGACGCCGACAACACAGTGGTGGAGAACTCTAACGATGTCTCTAAGACTCCTACAGATAAATCTCCACCACTGTAAAGCAGCATCCGCTGCCCTCATACTCCGCTTGGAAGCGAGCGGAGCAGATGTAGTCCTGATCCAAGAGCCTTGGGTAGTAGGAGACAAGGTCTGTGGATTAGCGACGAAGGAGCACAAGCTTATTGTAGCTCAGAAAGAAGGTAAAATACGTACCTGCATTCTTGCAAGGAAGCACTTAAATATCTTTCTGCTCCACAACTTTAGCAATGGTGACAACACAGCGGCAAGCCTTGAACTACAAGGTTCCCAAATAAGGCTGATGTCGTCCTACATGGCTCATGAGGAAAACGATCCTCCCGGTGACCTAGTTCGCAAGCTCACCAGAGATAGCGAAAGGTCGGATATAGGCCTTGTAATAGGCTGCGACGCCAACGCCCACCACACCCAATGGGGGAGTTCGGACACAAATGAAAGGGGTGAGTCATTATTCAGCTTCATCCTAAACTCTAATCTTCTCATCTGCAATCGGGGCAATGAACCTACGTTTATATTTAAGAATAGACAAGAGGTAATTGATCTAACATTAGTGTCTTACAAGCTGTCAGACATAGTAATGAACTGGAAAGTTCTGTGGGATCATTCCTTTTCGGACCACAGATATATCGAGACCACACTATCTCTCTTTGCTAACCCTAGGAAAGCCAACTGGGAGAAATATGTCTCAGTAATGGAGGAACACAGAGCACGATCTAAATCATCTAGTGGACAGGTTTACTAAAGCATGCAACACGGCTTTCACGGCAGCATGCCCATCAAACCAACACAAGGGGAAAAAGAAACCCCCTTGGTGGTCAAAACAAATAGATACCCTACGAAAAAGCTGCAGGTCCCTCTTCAACAGGGCCAAAAGCGCTAACGAGGAGCAACACTGGGCGGATTATAAAAATAGTCTGGCCCTATACAAGAAAGAAATCAGACAGGCAAAAAGGGCCTCTTGGCAAAGATTTTGTTCTGAAATCGAGGTAACGTCGGAAGCTGCAAGACTGCGCAAGATCCTCTCCAAAACGACCCCCTCGGTGGTATACCTTAAGAGAAGCGATGGTACGTGGACCAACTCCAGTGAGGAGTCCCTACACATTCTTCTCGGCACTCATTTTCCAGGGTGCTCCATCAATGGACCGACTCACCTCCCTAGTGAGGGTTCGATCACCTCAATGGAGCATATCTTCTCAAAACGGAACATAAGCTGGGCAATAAACAGTTTCCATCCGTTCAAATCCCCTGGTCCGGACCAGATCATTCCGACCAAATTACAAAGAGCCGGAGACACGGCCATCAACTGGCTGCGATGTATCTTTAAGAAGATACTGGTAGTGGGGTGAATACCACACGCGTGGCCTAAGGCAAAAATAGTCTTCATCCCTAAAGCAGGTAAAGCCTCGCACTCGACACCAAAGGACTTTAGACCAATCAGTCTATCATCCTTCCTTCTCAAAACCTTTGAGAGACTCGTCGGGCTACAACTGAGAACTACCATAAATTCTCAATTGTTGTCAGGAGCACAACATGCCTACCGGAAGGGAAAATCCACGGAAACGGCACTTCACGAAGTAATTTCTGGGATAGAGAAATCACTATACCTCAAATAATACTCTCTAATCGCCTTTCTAGATATCGAGGGAGCTTTCAACAACGTCATACCCGGTGCCATTACGGAAGCGCTGACTGACCTTGGTGTGGATCGTCACTTGGTGATGCTCATTGATCAATTGCTCACATGCAGGACGGTGACATCATCGATGGGATCGTCCACTCAGACAAGGTATGTCAGTAGAGGAACACCGCAAGGTGGTGTCCTATCCCCCCTTCTATGGAACATAGCAGTCAACAAGATTCTATGTGACCTGGAAGGGGGGCCTGCAAAGTCGTGGCATACGCGGACGACGTAGCAATTATCTTCTCGGTCAAATACCCTCAAACACTCTGCGACTTAATGACCGCAGTTAATCCCTGAAAGACAGAACTTGTGCTATTTACAAGCAAATACAAGATTCCGTCTCAAAACCCCCCCACATTAAAAATGCAGGCTCCCCTTTAGCGACAATGCCAGTTACTTAGGGTTAGTAATCGACAAAAAGCTAAACTGGAACCTGAATATCAAAGACAGAGTGAAGAAGGCCACGATAGCCCTCTACACTTGCAAAAAAGCTATTGGCTTGAAATGGGGCATGAACCCAAGTATAGTCCAATGGATATACCAAGCCATAGTTAGACCGATAACACTTTATGGAGTTACTGTATGGTGGCGGGACTTATCAAAAAGGTCGATCACCAGACAACTCGACAAAGTTCAGCGAACAGCCGCCCTTCGCATCAGCGGAGCTCTTCGTACCACTCCAAATGATGCGCTAGATACCATTCTGTGCCTCCAAAGCCTTGCCCTCGCAGGAAAAGAAAGGGCACAAATGGCAGCAATACGACTGAGAGACTCCGACCAATGGGCACCACAGCACACAGGTCACTCCTCAATACTAAACGGCAGTTCCGTCCCTACTAAAACGGACTACTGTGTTCCAAGGGAATACACAGATACCCCCTTCGATGCAATTATCCCCCACAGAGACGAGTGGAGTGAGGGACCCCCAAGCCCAAAAGGGGCCCTAAACATCTTCACAGATGGATCAAAGCTGAACAATAGGGTCGGAGGAGGTATATACTCCGAACAGCTAAACATTAAGCACTCCTTTAGACTCCCTGGTCACTGCAGCGTCTTCCAAGCGGAGGTCATTGCAATCAAGGAAGCCCTAAACTGCCTTCAGGAAACTACCGCCATGGTAACCCGTGTAAATATCTATAGTGATAGCCAAGCTGCAATAAAATCGCTTAATGCGATCTCCGCAAACTCGGCCACCGTTGTAGATTGCCGCCAATCTCTTCACGAGATGGCTCAGCAATTTGTTATCAGCCTTATATGGGTCCCGGGCCACCGGGACATCGAAGGCAACTGTATTGCAGACGAGCTGGCCAGACTTGGAACTACAATCCCCCTTCTCCAAGACATGGAGGATACTCGTATGCCGATAGCCACATGTAGGCTCCTAATAATAGAGCAATATAAGCAACTAATAGACAACAAGTGGCAAATAGTATCACGTTGTCGAATAACTCGGCAAACATGGCCAACCATAGATAGGAAGCGCACCTCTGAGCTATACAAGCTCGGCAGACGAAGGTGCAGCGCAGTCATACGCTCCCTAACGGGACACTGGCTAATAGGTACTGACGCTAATAGACTGGGCGCCCCATTCAATGACTTTTGCCGTAGCTGCAGAGACGAGGAAGAGGAAGAAACGGTGGAACACTTGTTCTGCTCTTGCCCAGCTCTCAACAGAAGAAGGCTAAAGCACTTGGGCTCGCCCTTCATAGCAGACATTTCGGTAATGTCCACCATATGTCCCAGAAAGAGGCTGGGAAAACTGTTGACCTTAGGTCTCACAATGCGAGAAGGGGTAGATTCCCTGCGGTATCACAACGGGCCGGAAACGGCCTAGGTGTGCTGGGCTCCCAGTGAGTCTGGCAGCTGCTGTAACCTAACCTAACCTAATACTAAGCCTAGAAAAATTGTCGGTATTTATGTTCTAATAAATCACAAGACACTTAGACTTAGACTAATTAATACATAAGCCATTATCACATACCCATTTACTAACACGTAAGAGATCAATATTATATAAATCAATATAATTATTTATTTGACTTAGCTTAGTACTCATATATAATTGGACATCATCAGCATATATATGAACATATCAGTTAAACATACAAGACAATCCGTTTAATTTGATAAATTTGTGTAATTTTGACAACAAACATAATATACAACTTAAATTTTCAAGTCCACACTACCCACAGAGCCACGGACTGGCAGAAAAAGACGTCGCCATAAGAAAGAAAGTAAAGTATAGCTTCCGGTATCAAAAAAGCTTATTTATCGTAAGAACATCAAAAAATCGCAAATTCAGGAAAAAATTAAAAAGAAAAAAGGATTCAAACGTATCACAATAGGAATTCAAAATCTTTGCCCAAGTTAAATATAGGATGTCTAGACTTATTTCAAAAAATTGCAAAAGAATGGAATTCCGGTACTGTTGTAGGCAGAGGCAATGATAGATCTGTGGCAGTCACCGTGTTCCCCTCAACATATGATAATAGTACCACCGATCAAAAGGACAACTATCGATATCTGGTTGCGGCTACTACACACATAACCCGATCCACTACGATCAACTACATCATACATACAAGCATTCTCTATGATTTGCGTTTTTATACCCGGTACTCAAAAAGTATAGGGGTATATTAGATTTGTGGGGATAACGGTTGTGTGTAACGCACAGAAGGAAGCGTTTCCGACCCCATAAAGTATATATATTATTGATCAGCATCAATACCCGAGTCGATATAGCCATGTCTGTCTGTCCGTCCGTCCGTCCGTCTGTCCGTCTTCATTTGTGCCTATATCTCAGGGACTATAAAAGCTAGAGCATCCAAATTTTGTATCCAGTCTGCTTTGTGATCACACTACTCCAAATGTGTTGAAAAATTTCGCCCCGCCCCATTCCGCCCCCACAAAGGACGAAAGTCTGTGGCACACACAATTTTGATGATACAAGAAAACTAAAAACGTAGATTCATAGAGAATGCCCATTTCTATCAGAGTGTTGAATCTGGATCAGATCGGATCATTATTATAGCTACAATGAAGAAAACCATTTCGAAAGTCATCATTCCCTCTCGCTCTCTCTCACACGCGGCCCCATCCGCTTTGCTTATTCGTATAAATGAGCGCCTAGTTCTCAGAGACTATAAGAGCTAGAGCAACCAAACTTTCTATCCAAGCTCCTGTGATACCGAACCAGCACGAGTTTGTTTTAAAATTTTGCCACGCCCCCTTCCGCCCCCACAAAAGACGAAAATCTGTGGAATCCACAATTTTTAAGATAAATGAAAACCAAAAACGCAGAATCATGAAAAATTACCATATCTACCAGATTACCGAATCTGGATCAGATCGGATCAATATTATGGCCAGAAGAAACAAATTAAATTTCAGTGGCTTCGCAACGCCTGCCCAGCGCTGACTCATGCCCTCTCTCTCTCTGTCCTAAACACTTGTACGTCTCAAATATGTAGTTATACATGTCATGTAGAAATGAAGGCGCAGATATATGTACAAAGCATATGTAAACAAATATGGAAACATGTAGAAAAATTCCAAAAAATTAATTTTTTTAATTTAAATATTATTTTTGTCCCTTTTGAGAACATATAATAAATTTTTATAAATCGTAGGCTCATATATGTATGTATATATATACTGACTGAGTACCGGGTATAAGGTAGACCCGCGGCCTTTGCCGCGGCTCACAACGTTCCCTCTCGTTAGTTTTCTTGTTTCTTCAAAATTGTGTATGCCTCAGATATTCGTCGCTGTATCGACTCGGCTATCTGATGTCATCAACGTTGAATGCACATGCGAGTTAATAGCCATCTGGACCTGCGGCACATACTTGTACCACTTCGTTGACTCCTGAATTGATAGCTTTTCGATGATGCCCAAAATTGAACGGTTGACCCGCTCGATCTGTCCGTTGCCTCTCGCCACCCCTGTCGTTGTCCACACATGGTCGACTTTGTTCTCGTTGAGAAAATCGCTGAAAGCGTTGGATGTAAACGCTGCGCCTGTATCGCTGACTATGCGCTTGGGAAATCCAAACACAAATGACCAATCGCCCAGCCTCTTTATAACTTCTTCGTGTCCCGTTGACTTGGTTGGGAACAGCCACACAAACTTGGAGAACGCATCCACCACAGCCAAAATGTATTTGTATTGCTTGGCTGTCGCGTCCATTGGTCCCAAATGATCGACGTGCAGCGTGTGTAGTGGCGTGTCACCCTTGTCGATGCAATGGAGATAGCCCTCTTGTTTTCCTAACTTCTTACTGAAAATGATACAGCTGATACAATTAGTGATAAATTTTGTTACTTTCCTTTCAAGGTGCGGAATCCAATATTGTTGCTGAATTGAGTGCATCGTCTTCGCTGTTGAAAAATGACCAACTTCATGCGATGCTTGAATGATTTCCCTTTCCATCAGCCTTGGAACAACCAATACGTCATTGCCATTCACAGCTTTGAACAGTATACCTCCTTTTAGTTTGTAGTCTTGGTATGGGTGCTGCTTCACGATCTCAACAATCGCTTTGATGAACTCGTCGTCCTGTTGTGCCTTCTTTATCCGAGCTGTTAGCTCCGTCGTTACGAACATGCATGTCTGCAGGAAACGACTGATACAGTCCGCGTGTCTCATTCTTTCCCCTGGGCGGTGTACTGCTTTGAATGTGAAGTCCTCCATATATAAAATCCACTGGGAAACTTCTCTCGGTATATCTGCTTTCGTTGTTGTCTGCTTAAACGCCGCACAGTCAGTAGCAAGATCAAATTTGATCCCCAACAGGTAGTGCCGAAACTTTTTGAGTGCGAGGTATGCTGCTTTGACCTCCAAATAGTAACTGTGACGTTTGGACTCAGCTTCTGTAGTCTTCTTACTCCAATAGTAAATCGGGTGGAAACTGCCATCAAACTGCTGCATCAAAACAGCTCCGAAACCGTCTTTGGATGCATCCGTGTGAAGTTCCGTTGGCGCTTCTCGTGAGTATAAATGCAATACTGGTGCGATTACAAGCAACTTCTTCAAGGTTTGTAGCGACCGTTGCTCTGCTCGCCAATGTTAAAAACTGTTTCCTTCTTGAGTAGATTCGTTAGCGGCCGTGCAACTTGTGCGTATCCAGGGATAAACTTTCTGAAAAATCCGGTGAGTCCCAGAAATGCTTGGACTCCTTTTATGTCTTTTGGTGTAGCAAACCGACTGACTGCTGCTGTCTTCTCTTTGCCGGGCCAGATTTGGCCGTCCTCTACGATATGGCCTAGAAAGTTTATGCGTGGTTGCATGAAACTACATTTCTTCCACTTGATCTTTAGGCCAAACTGCGCAGCTGTCTCCAGAACCAACTTAGTCTTCCTCATGCATACTTCAGGCGACGCGGCGTAAACAATTATGTCGTCCATATATAGCTGCATAACATCAGAGTTGATTAATTTTTGAAAAATATAGTTTACGAACCGAATGAACGCAGCTGGCGAGTTTTTGAATCCGAAAGGTGCTTTATTAAACTCGAATAATTCTTCCTTTGTGACGAAGGCCGTATACGACTTGCTCTGCTCCTCCATAGGCACATGGAAAAATCCGTTTTCAAGGTCCATTATAGTAAACCACTTCGCCGACTGCAGCTTTTCCAAGACTTCTTCTATAATCGGGACTGGAAAACAGTCCACCAATACCATGCTGTTTAACTTTCTGTAGTCTACGCAAACTCGAAGTGTACTATCTTTTTTCTTTACGACGACAACTCTGCTGGCCACGTTTGATGATGACTTGCGCACAATTCCTTGCTCGATCCATTCTTCAACTTGCTTCTTTACAGCACTAGCTTCGTCTGTTGATAAGCGACTTGGTGAGTGATGAAACGGCTTGATTACTCCGTCTGGAACTATCTTCAGTTGGATTGGGCACTGCTTTGGAACTTCTGTGGGTATTTCGTAACTGCATTTTATCATCTGTTCAACTTCTTTGCGATATTGAGGTGGAACTACAAGGGGTGACTCTTCAGTGAGATTTTATACAAGAGCATACTCATCTGTTAGCACCGGGTCAGGGTCAAGCTTCAAAAACGTGTATCCTTGCATATCAGCGACAAAACGAAACTTTTTAATGAAATCGTGCCCTAATAGTGCGTCGAAATCAATCTGGTTACTGGAGACGACTAAAAACTTCTGGTTGGTCAGCAAATTATCCACGGAAACCTCTGCATGAAAGTATCCTACAGGCTTCGTTGATGTACATATGTCCCAGACCACGCAACATAGTAGTGCTTTTGAAAAGCTCGACATTTTTCATAGACCTCAGCACACTTTCTTTGATAGTGGTTACATCGGATCCTGTATCCACAAGACAGTCAACTATAATGCCGTTTATCTGAACTTTTTTCATGCGACTGCGATCAGAAATAATGCGTATGTTATCAACTTTATCGGCTTCATAAGGACAGTTACGCGAAATATGACCATTCTGATTGCACTTAAAACACTTCGTCTCGGCTTTACAGTTTTTACCTTTTGTGTTCTCCTGATCCACAGTTATAGCAGTATTCCTTTTTAGCGGCTTGCCAACTTTGCTGTTTGAAATTCGTTTTATGCTGCTCTTTGTTGCCCTTTTTCTCCGATATGTTCAAACGATCGTAGATATCGAACTCTTCTTTCAAGGCCCTGAAGGTTTTGCAGCGATACATGGCGTACTTGTACTCATTTTTTATGTCCAACCCATTCACAATATGGCTTATGACAGCCACGTCTTCAATTTGTCCAACTGCTGCTATCTTTCTCATCTGCAGCAGGTACTCGTGAAGCGACTCGTTACTCTTCCTCTTTCTATCTTGCAGCTACCGATGAATGTCCGCACTGTTATAGCTACATGCGAATTCCTCAAACAATACGTTCTTGAGTTCCTCATAGGTGCACACGCATTCAGCTTCTAGGAAGAGCTTAGCTGCACCGGTCATCTTTCCTCTGGCATGTCCATACTTTTGCTTTTCGGTAAGCTCATATGCGTCGGCATTTTTTTCAAAAATCTCGAACCACTTTTGTATTGGAACTGATCGGCCATCGCACTCGTTCACAATTTTTCCAAAATTATCAGGGGCGATTTTCATTTGGACTTCTCGTTGCTCATCGTTAAGCACTTTCAAACTTAGCAGCTTTATCATCTGATCTATTTTATCATCAGCATTGTTTTTCGCAATCACATCTTCCATCTCGTTTGCGCTCGGGCTCGACGTTCCTGGTATATAATTTTCCATCTCTTTCCTTCTCCAATTCAGCGGCGGTGGTGTTTGCATCATTTCTGCTATTCTTTTCGACTTTCGCATGTGTACCCGACAACGGCGCTTCTTTCTGTTTCTCCTCTGCTTACATGTACATATGTATGTGTGTACCGAACACAACGTGTCTGTGCGTGTCTCTCTGCGACTGTATGAACCGCGCACGGTATGGCGCGACTTCGAATTTCACAACTTTGCAACTGATTTAGGCGACAGATTATTATATTGATCTCTGTGTCTACTGTTCCGCTCATAGAATTTGGATCGTTCAACTTAATGTTTATAGCCACTGGAGACAACTTTACAACTTTATGTGGCTAAAAACAACAACTTTAGCATATTTTCAGCGATCCTCTTCTTGCATGAGCCAACTTCGTTTTTTTTCTTTCACACACACACGGAGCTCATTATTCGACACGGACGAGCCCCCAAATGTAAGATTTATTATTCAGTTTAGTTTATTAATTATTATTAAATCGAGTATAAGTTCAATGTATGTGTTTAAAATCAAAATCTGTCTCTCCACTTTTTGTTCTGCTTTTTTCCGCTGCTGCTTCCAAAATCCGACTGTCCTCTATCGATGATCGCTTATCGGCTATGTGCTTTAAATATCGTTAGATCTTTAAAAAAACTTTAATTAACAGGATGGCGCCAGCCACCTGATACCCTGCTCTTTACATATATAGCGGACTTCATTGATAATCCGCCAGCGCTCGATAAGTAAAACTCAATAAAAACGGCCTTCTCAAGAAGTACACAGACTCCGATCAACGTAAAATGAGCAGACTCTTGCACGAGATCCATCTGGGAGATCTGAAGCCTTCGCAGTTGCCCAAACACATGACGAAATTAGCCTAAATTGGCTTTCTGATGATATTATAAACATTCTCTGTCTAGAGCGCTTTCCAGGCAACGTTTGCTCGATCATATCAATTTTCGAAAGTGACTCCGCAAAATTTGTGCTATAGGCAGACAAAATAATGGAGGCTACACCACAGTGGCCACAGTGCAGACGAACTCCAAAAACACGCTGAAAAAGGAAATTAACGCTCTCCGTAAAGAGATTGGGCAGACAAAACCAAAAGCTCCTCGCAAAACTAAAACAGGTAGTGCCATCAATCCGCCTGCTCTCCCACCATTTTTCTACTACCATAGTAGGTTTGGAGCTCAGGCCAAAAAAAGCACAGAGCCCTGTGACTTCCCAATGTTCACGAAGGAAAACTAAAGGCCACCGTATCTCCGACGACGGATAACTGAGGTCCCACTCCAAGTCGTCGCATGTTTGTTACGGACAAAACAACAAAAATTTGATACCTCATAGATACCGGCATCGACCTTTCTATCCTGCCTATCCTTACCACAACCAATTTCGGCTTGCGAAAACAAAAGCACTTGCAGTTCGTTGTCGTAGACGTTACCAAACCAATAATAGGAGCAGACTTATTCTAGTTCAAGTTCAATCTGTAGTTCAAACAGCAGCCAGTGGGCAAGCGCACTCCACAAGCACCTAAAAAAAACGTGCGAATGGCGCCGTTGCGGCGAATACAGATGGTTGAACCAAAACACAAAGCCGGACAGATACCCTCTGCCGCACATACACGATTTTGAGTTTAGTTGAGCGCGGCACAGGATGAACGCGCTCCTCCGTGGCGTCCGTCATTGCATCGCGTCTCGTGGATCAGCGGATGCTGCCGGTGGCTCCGCGTCGGCAGTGGTAGCCATTGAGTGGAATTGCTGGCCGTAACTCAAATGTGCGAGTGTTAACGTTACGCAGAGAGCATTGCCTCGGTCTCCTGGGCCACGCAGTCCATTTCAAAGGCCAAGGTAGTCGGCAAACTTGACTTCAAAGCAGTTTGATCTAGTGGTTTTGTCACTCAAAACACACACTTCCGCCGCCCCACAATGCTTCCGGGGAGAGTTCTTTGCCTTCTCACTCCAACTCCAGATGGTTGGCGACGGAGTTACCAGCACCGTGCGAGTAGGCGTACGATAGGTGTGCCTTGTTAAGGCCAAGATCATTCCACTATTTGCCACATAATTTTTAAAAGCAAAAAGGCAGGGTGACCAAGCTCTACTTGATTACTATTCACCTTAGACAGTACATCAGCTGCTAACCGGGGCTGCAAAGCTACAAGACAGCGCTAGTCTACTCCACCGATAGTTCGCGCTGCCATGTAGCACCTTGGAAGTCTAGCGCCTGCAGATGGCGCTGCATCATACATCCTAGAAGTAGACCAAGTTGCCAGTAGGCAATTTCCCGATTCCGTCTGGGGCATTAGAAAGAGTGCAAAATATCTCAGATCATAAGCGGCACTAACGGCGTCCTCTAGGTCCATCTGGTAAGCAATGGGTCCTGGATCTGACCTCCTGCCAACCCCACCGCTCAGTGGCATACCCCCGAACGGGGCTCTGCCGACCGAAAATGGGGCGGTATAGCTCCCAATAGTGATGTAAAAAAACATCGATGCATCGAGCATCGATGATTTTTGGGCAATGTTTTCCGATGTTTCCCGATGTTTTGTGACATACCGATGCTTATCGATGCATCGATGTTTGACAAAACATCGGGCAACATCATTACAGAATATATGGTTTCAGTGCCACACGGACAAATTCGCGGGTTTTTTTTATGTATTTACTCTGTGTTTGCAATGCCAAAGTAAGTAAATTGTGGAAAATATATATAAATATATATACAGTGCCGCTCAACTGAATAGGTTTGACATCTTTTTTAGACTTAGAACATAATATCTTCATAACGAGCACTCGGATTAAAACCAAATAAATTTGGTTAAGTAAAACAATCAATTATTTATAAAATACAAAAGTTTTTTTTTTTTTGGTTTGGTTTTTATATTTTTTTTATTATATTTTCAAAAACATAGCTGAAAATCTACATCATTTTTGGCTCAAGTGAATAGGTTTGATCAACAAAACTATAAAAAAAAAATTATTCACAGCAATATTTCATGGCACTTGGTAACTTAAATAATAAAAGATACAATTTCTGCATTATTTAATATTTGGTATGACCACCCTTATTCTTAATTATTTCAAACATACGAGTTGATGAGGAATCGTAATATTTTTCAATTTCACTCAGTGAAATTGTTGACCAGGCTTTCTTAATCGCTTCAACCAGGGTCGCCGAGTCTTGAAATTGTCTTCCCCCTTCATACACTCTCCTTGATAAAAGTCCCCAAATGTTCTCGATAATATTTATGTCTGGGGAGTATGGCGGCCACTCGAGCAAGTTGACATTCTGGTCCTTAATCCACTGTTTTGTAACCCGGGCTGTATGGATGGGGGCGTTGTCTTGTTGGTACGTCCATTGAATAGGTCCAAAAATTTCGGAAAACTGGGGAAAAGCCTTTTGGAGCACAGTCTTGTAGACATTTGCATTCATCTTTGATGAAACAAACTGCAGCTCGCAAGTTCCATAAAACGATATGGCTCCCCAAACCATTACGCCTCCTGTACAGGAGTGATGACGACTCAAAAAGCATTCCTCTTTTCGCATATCGTGAAAATAATAGTTGTAGCCATCCGGTCCGTCGAGATTGAACTTTTTTTCGTCGGAGAAGACCACAGCCTTCCACTCCTTGTTCCATGTCATGTGATCCCGCGCAAATCGAAGTCGGGCTTCCTTCCGTGAATCATTGAGAGGAGGTTTTTTTTTTATTTTTAATCTCTTTAAGTGTTTAGCACTCCAAATAACTCGTTTTACCGTTGCCAAACTAGCATTTACACCGCATTCATCCCTGATTTTACTGGAAGAGAGGTGGGAATTCGAAGCAGTTCGAAGGATTAGTCGCCTCTTTGATGCCGTTGTAGCATATTTTTTTCCTCCTCTCATTTTTTTCCCGTAATCGGCTCCATTACGAAGATAATTGCTTACCACGTTTTGGCTTCGACCAATCTTCTTTGCTATTTCATTATGTTTTAGGCCAGTTTCAATATAGCCTTTAATTTGACCTTTTTCAAAATCGGTTAAAGATTTTCCCCGACCCATATTAAAAAAAAATGGTAGCAATTACTTTAAATTTAAGTAGACCAAAGAAATTATATGTTTTCAGTCACGCAGTCAAGCAAAAAGTGAAGTCAAAGTTGTCAAACCTAATCAGATGAGCCAAAAATAGACCACACATTTAGCGAATTTCACGATGAAAGCAAAATTCTGATTTACCGTTGCATAGAACCCGTTACGTTTTTTTGTCATATTATGAGTAAACAAATGAATGTTCAAAACAAAAAAGAAAGAAGGAAAATATGCCATAGGAACAAAGAGAAAAGAAAAAATAGAAGAAATATTTTTCAAACCTATTCAGTTGAGCGGCACTGTAAATATATATAAATATAAAAATAAATATGAAAAAAAGTAATTATAACAATTAACATTGCTTTGAAAGCATAACAAAAAGACTGCTAAGGAAGCATTTATTTTTATATTATTATTTTATTATTTTTGATTCTCAATGTAATGAAAAAGACTGCTAAGGAAGCATTTATTTTTATATTATTATTTTATTATTTTTGATTCTCAATGTAATGAAAAAGACTGATAAGGAAGCATTTGTTATATTATTATTTAATCAGAAGACTACGAAAAATTCATGAATTGATATAGTTTTAAGTTCTGTTTATTATATTGTTAAGTAAACCACTCAATGAAGAAATAAAAAAGAAGGCTAAAAGGCTTCTAAGAATTGAATTAACGAAAAATAACGGAATGGGTTGAAAACATCGATACATCGATGTTTCTAGCCGATGTTTCACACAACATCGATTTATCATTTTGCAAACGTCGATGAACATCGACATCGAAG
This sequence comes from Drosophila affinis, assembly GCA_037356375.1. Taxonomy (NCBI): domain Eukaryota; kingdom Metazoa; phylum Arthropoda; class Insecta; order Diptera; family Drosophilidae; genus Drosophila; species Drosophila affinis. Next base: position 23,115,932 of record CM074802.1, on the reverse strand, counting down.
TTTCGACACAAATTTACATCACTAGCTCCCAACGTCTAACGCCTGGAAGAAATTCGCGGCCATCGCTGGATGCCCAGTAGGGTTGCCGAAAATATATCAAAATATTAATATATCGATATTTTTTATAAAAAATGAAATATTTATATCGTAATTTTATAATTGCCGATATATCAAATATGCGATTTTTTTATTTGATATTTTATGAAATTTGTGAGTTGGTCACTCTCCCTAAAGCATAAAAACGAGTAAAAGACGCTACGGAAAAATGGATTTAAACTTAATCAAATCAAACTATGATGAAATAAAAAACGGCACGGCAAAGTGTAATCTGTGCGGGAAACTAATTAAAACAAGCGGAAACAGCACAAATTTAACGTCGCACATAAAAAACAAGCATTATGACACATTCATAAAGTGCATTCAAAAAAAGGTATGTATATATATATTTCCGTTAATTGTACTACTTACAAAAAATACACAGATGGCAAAAGTGGAATCTCACGAGGGGAGTCGACTCAAGAGTCGCTTAGGAAACTATTAGAGAAAAGAATGAAACCACTGCAATCCAATAAAATGTTAGTGAAATCGTCATTTCTTGATCCCAGGTTCAAAAAGATGTACCTCTCGCCAATCGGGGTACAAGAGGCGACTAATGATGTATTAAAAGAATTGACTACATTTACTCAGGAAAAACCGGTAAGTCAAATTTTAGAGTTTGTAAATATGTATAAACTTTAATAAAAACTAAAAGTTGGAGAGTTTGGCACTGCGGAAAAATTAAATTTTTATATTTTATAAAGAATAAACGCAATGTGCCGAGTTCCAACATTTTTTTTTGTAACATTTTTATGTAAAACTTTATTTTATTCGTCACAAAATTAAATATCAGAAATTTTGGGGCATAGAAATGTTTTCGTCATTACAATTTTACCTCGTAAAGAGGTTTTTTATAAGTTATTGTAATATTTTGATTCTTCACAAATTGGTTTCATTTACATTTCTTCAGATTTCAGATGATGAAAGTGCAACTGATGAAAATGCAGATGACCGATGTATTGACTTTATGGAAGCCCATAACAGGTCAATTTGTAAAGGCATGTCAATGCATAATACGGATCACAGTGAGCTTAACTTGTACCTTAGCTTGCCGCAATCATCATGGGAAAGTAATCCCATAATATTCTGGAATTCGCATAAGGCGGCCATGCCGGGACTGTCTACACTCGCCCTCAGGTATCTAATTACACCTGGGAGTTCAGTGCCTTCAGAGCGACTTGCGTCCGCAATAAAATGCGTCGTTTGCGACTCCCGCAGCCGAATGACCGATTTTCACATTAAACAACGTGTATTTTTAAAATCATTAAAATCAAAATATTGGAACTAAAAATAAGAATCTTTTTATTGTGGAATATTACTTTTTTTTTTTTTTTTGAAAAAAAGGTAAGAAAAGAAAATATCAATTATATCAATATATCGATATTTTAAAATGATATTTTAAATATTATTTTGATTTTTTTTAAAAACAGAAAATATTATCGATACGATATTTTAAAAATTTTCGACAACCCTAATGCCCAGCAGAGAATGGCTTGGCGTGATTGCAAAAAAAATCATACACAACGAGAGGGAACGTTGTGAGCCGCGGCAAAGGCCGCGGCTCTACCTTATACCCGGTACTCAGTCAGTATATACATACATACATTTATGAGCCTACGACTTATGAAATTTATTATATGTGCTCAAAAGGGACAAAAATAATATTTAAATTAAAAAAATTAATTTTTTTGAATTTTTATACATGTTTCCATTTTTGTTTACATATGCTTTGTATATCTGCGCCTACATTTCTACATGACATGTATAACTACATATTTGAGACGTGGAAGTGTATGCGAGAAAGAGAGAGGGAATGAGTCAGCGCTTGGCAGGCGTTGCGTAGCCACTGAAATTTAATTTGTTTCTTCTGGCCATAATATTGTCCGACCTGATCCATATTCGGCAATCTGGTAGATATGGTAATTTTCCATGATTCTGCGTTTTTTGTTTTTATTTATCTTAAAAATTGTGGATTCCACAGATTTTCGTCTTTTGTGGGGGCGGAAGGGGGCGTGGCAAAATTTTAAAACAAACTTGTGCTGGTTCGGTATCACAGGAGCTTGGATAGAAAGTTTGGTTGCTCTAGCTCTTATAGTCTCTGAGATCTAGGCGCTCATTTCAACGAATAGGCAAAGCAGATGGGGTCGCGTGTGAGAGAGAGCGAGAGGGAATGATGACTTTCGAAATGGTTTTCTTCATTGTAGCTATAATAATGATCCGATCTGATCCAGATTCAACACTCTGATAGAAATGGGCATTCTCTATGACTCTGCGTTTTTAGTATTCTTGTATCTTCAAAATTGTGTACGCCACAGACTTTCGTCTTTTGTGGGGGCGGAAGGGGGCGGGGCGAAATTTGGAATTACATTTGGAGTAGTGTGATCACACAGAAGACTGGATACAAAACTTGGTTGCTCTAGCTTTAATAGTCTCTGAGATATAGGCGCAAATGAAGACGGACGGACAGACGGACGGACGGACAGACAGACATGGCTATATCGACTCGGCTATTGATGCTGATCAAGAATATATATACTTTATGGGGTCGGAAACGCCTCCTTCTGGGCGTTACACACAACCGTTATCCCCACAAATCTAATATACCCCTATACTCTTCGAGTACCGGGTATAAAAATAGCCGAATAATCGTGTCATTCGGCTCAACCGATCAAACATTCATATGTACACGAACTCAGTGTTGATTTAAATTCACTCTAATGCGCTCATTTTTTCTTCTCTCCCTGAGTTTATTCATGCTCAATAAGCAAACCGATCATTTGGGCGTATGTTCATTCGGCTCAGCTTTGATTTTTTTTCTTGATTTACTCATACGCCCAAATTCTTACTCAATTCCACTCACTGAACGAAAATCAACGGTGAATAAAAATCAGCTCATGCTGCCGCAAACACTCAATCACCCAGCTCGTTTAGATGCATTACCGTTATGTTTTTGTTTTTACTGTTTCTTTTTGTTTTTGAGCATGTTTGCGGTTGTTGGTTGAAATGAGCACAATTAGTTTAATTTTGTCATCTCGTTGCTATGGAGCAGGCTATCGTAGAAAAAATACGCACAAATACCTACACATTGGCGGCCCGACATAAGGGAAGAAGCTTTGTGTGGAACATTTTAGCAGAGCTTTTGAAGGAGGATGGCACTGTTTTACATGGATTTTTGTACTGTCGATCGTGCAGTAATATCTTAAAATATTCGGCAAAACAGTCGTCTAATTTAACGCGACATAAATGCTGCAAGTCGCTAAAAGAAAGCAAACTGTTAACGATTTAATTTTGGGCCTCACATCCATGGATTTCCAACGCTCAACGTCTGCAAACATTTTGAGAAAGTTACACACACTGTTTGGCGAGTTCGGCATAAATACTTTGGAGAAAATAAAGTTTGTAACTGACAGAAGCACCAATATTATAAAAGCCTTGGAAGGAAACGATAGATTAAACTGTAGCAGTCATTTGCTAGCAAACGTCTTGGAACATGATTTTAATGATTCGTTGGAGGTAGCCGAACTTGTGGAAGCATGCAAAAAAATTGTTCGCTATTTTAAAAAAGCAAACTTGCAGTATCAACTGCACACTTCGTTGAAAAACCATTGCCCAACACAATGGAACTCAAACTTCGCAATGTTTAAGTCCATTGTAGATAATTGGTATACTATTAACGAAATTCCAAAAGAGAAGCAAGAAACCCAACGACTGTTGCAAACAGAACAAACACCCCACTAAATAAAGAAAAAGATGTTCAATATTTTTTCCACCAACTTTTTAAAGTGTCCACATTAAATACGTTGAAAACAGCTACAGATGAAATGGAAAGCTACTGTAAGGAAATTTAATGTGCTAGAATGGTGGAAAACTAATGAAAAAAAATATCCAGTTTCCAGTTTTGCTTTAAAAGTTCATTCGATTCCGGCTAGTAGTGCAGCTGCAGAACGCGCATTTTCTTAGGCAGAAAACAGTATAACTGTCAAAAGAAATCGTCTTGGTCCAAAATCTGTGGACAACTTACTTTTTTTTAAATCTTACTTTAAAACATATGGTAGAGAGTGAAAGAGTGGTACAATCGGGACCGCCCCTTCTGACACCCAAACCGCTACGAAGCCGCCTCACTCCGGCGTATAGAAGCTACGGGAGTCCTCTTAATTGGCTGCTGGGCTTACAAAGAGGCACAAAAGCAAAGCTAACGACGACCCAACTTGAGTTCCCTGCGCTGGACCTGGGGGACATAGCCCCTTCAGGTACAGTGGACCATGGTGCCACCCCGGCCGCTAAAAAGCAACTCAGGTGACAGCATCGGGAGCATGAGCCTAGACCGGATGCAATCATTATCCAGCCCCAAGGAGAGCTCAGCTACAGCGATATCCTGCGAATGGTGACCAGGCGACAGGACAGAAAGCTGTAGAAAGTGGGCGAAAACGTCAGCTAAATAAGGTGGACGGCAAAGGGCGATCTGCTGCTAGAGCTCAACGGCGCGGGCAAAAGCAACACGGCGAAGCTAAAGGAGGATATTAGCGCAGCACTGGGACTGCAGTCAGGTATCAGAGCGGTGAATTATGAAATATGCGTGAAGGTCAAGGAAGGAGGATGTCGCAGCAGCGATAGCTAACACGCAAGATGCTCTATCTGCAAAATCAACCCCACATTCAAATAAATAACACACAATTTGAGAGAAATTAGTTCGCAGCAGCTAGGAAAGCCAAAATGTTGTGAGTAACTTTTTAAGAAAAAAATCCGAATATGACCAAAATATGAAAGGCGGAGTCAAACACGCGACCACTCTGACAGACAGGAGACATATTGTTCGAACTGTTTCCAATTCCCATTTCTGAGCACCCAAAATTATCGAAATTTAGTGGTGTTAAAGCAAGTGTGTGAACTGTAAGAAGTGTGATTTTGTCTGCTGGATCATCATAAGCCATTGAAACTGAAAAAAAATCCACCTTCAAATGATGCACGTAAAGCTTCAGGATTGCAATTTGCGCGGCCCAGATGGTTACAATTATTACTACCATGATCTTCAAAAAGGTGTTGTGAAGTTATCGGTTGAATTTTGAGCATAGACTGCTCGGGGGAACTTTTCGATTAATTTTGCGAGAAAAGTACAAGTGTGATTTTTTAGGATTTTAATGATATTCACATTGAATATGAATTTACATTGACTATAACTTAAAAACTTTAATATTCTGTGCAGGGCGGTTTTAAGCGCGGCCGGCTGCAATTTCTATCGTGATAGAAAGTAAACGAAGACGACTTCTTTTTGTGTATCGACTGTGCAGGTTTACCGATCTAGCATCGAAAGTACTCTCTCGATGCGTGGGCGAACGTAGAGAGCGCTCTGACTCTTTTTAAACCCGGTACTCAAAAAGTATAGGGGTATATTAGATTTGTGGGGATAATGGTTGTGTGTAACGCCCAGAAGGAGGCGTTTCCGACCCCATAAAGGATATATATTCTTGATCAGCATCAATAGCCGAGTCGATATAGCCATGTCTGTCTGTCCGTCCGTCCGTCCGTCTGTCCGTCCGTCTTCATTTGCGCCTATATCTCAGAGATTATTAAAGCTAGAGCAACCAAGTTTTAAATCCAGTCTCCTGTGTAATCACACTACTCCAAATGTATTTCAATTCCCTCTCTCTCTGTCGCAAACACTTGTACGTCTCAAATATGTAATTATACATGTCATGTAGAAATTTAGAAGCAGATGTAAAAAGCATATGCAAACAAAATTGGAAACATGTATAATATTCCAAAAATGATTTGACTTCATTTTTTGTTATATTTTTTTTGCCCACAATTGAATTCGTCCCTTTTGCGAACATATAATAAATTGCATAAATCGTTAGCTCATATATGTATGTATTTACATACATATGTATATACTGACTGAGTACCGGGTATAAGGTTGAGCCGCGGAATTTGCCGTTCAATCTTGAACCGTTGCACCGCTTTTCTATTCGTTAACCCTAGAAAAACTGTCCATGCCGTCCCCAATACTGGGACCAGTATGAAAAGCAACGAATGCAACATATGTTTGCTCTGTGAAGAGACAAAGAGTTCGTTACGGTACATACATATATAATCAAAGGTGCAAAAATGGGAGAATTATTCAGAGGCCGTCGGTAACGGTAGACGACATAATCTAGATACAGATCGTTTATATTCGCCGGACGATGTTTTAACTGTGGCGATTCTGACTAAACTATCAGTTCCAGGGTGGACTTCTATTATCCTTCCTAGTTTCCACTCGTTGGGTGATAGTTGGTCGTCCTTGATAATCACTAGATCATCAACTCGTACATTGTCTGTCTAATGTCGCCATTTTGGACGAGCTTGAAGGTGAGATAACCGAACTCCGACTCCAAAATTGCCAAATCATTTTTTCCCTTTCAGAAATTGGGCTGTGAGCGGGACATCTCTCGTAGCTACATCCGGTGGAGCTAACAATGAATCACCGATAAGATAAGATGCAGGTGTGAGGAAAGATATATAGATAGATAGGCTTAGCACTTAATGGACATAATGGCCTCGAATTTAAACCAGTTTCAATTTGGTTAAGCACTGTAGAAAGCTGTTTGTAGGTTAGTTTAGTGAAAAAGTTCTGTGAAAAAGTTCTGTGAAAAAGTTCTGTAGAGATGCGTTTTGACCGTATTTACATTTGCTTCCCAAAGGCCACCAAAATTTGGACTGTGGGGTGGATTAAAATGCCATTGGATTTGTTGGGCGGCTAAAGCAAGTACTAACGTTGAGGGTAGCTCTTGTTTCAAACGCGTTTGCCAGATTTGCAGAGCTCTGCCGGCACCAATGAAGTTTGTGTCGCAATCGCTATACATGTGTTGCCAATAGCCACGACGAGCAATGAAACGTTTTAGAGCCATAAGAAAATGCTCTGTGGACAATCCCGTGACAGCCTCAAGATGAATCGCTTTTTTAGTCAAACAGATAAAAACGGCGATATACGCCTCGTGTTTCCGTAGAACCTAGATGCTTGAACTTCGAACGCTCCGGAATAGTACACTCCGGTGACGATGAACGCATGTGTGGGAGGATTCACTCTATGTAGGGGAAGATCCGCCATCAATTGGGCTGCTGGTTTCGGTCGGTGCAGAAAGCATCGGACACACTATCTAAGGATGCGTTTGACAGTCTGTTTTCCGTTCACTATCCAGAATTAGTGTCGAACTGTGGCAAGCGTCAGCTTTGGTGCCACCGTGGAAAGCAATGCGAAGTGCATCGCGCATGACGAGGTCTGTAAAATGATGATGACTGGGAATAATAATTGAATGTCGTTGTCTAATTAGCAGGTGTAGCGCATTTCGTAGTCGAAGTGACACAGCTTGTGGGTGCCCCATAGAGCCTTCACTTCATAGAGCATTCACTTTCAGTCGTGCGATCTCTGCTATGTAAACCTCCTGTTGAATAATGCGAATGAGATGTATCAAGCCGTCGTCGAGCTCTTGCACAAGAAGTGGTCCATAAAGTCTGTCCTTTTTGCATTGACTATTGTGTATAAGCCGTCTTATATATGCTGACACTAGCCTGGTGTATGATGAGAATGTTTTAATGAAGGTTTCTTGAACCTCAGAAACTTGAAAAGGATGTTGCAGAAAAACAGATGGTTTCTCCTCAGTAATTATCATGTCGATGTCTTGACTAGAAACTCTGTGTTCCGGCCACTGACGTTCCGGTTGCTGTAGCCAGTGTGGATCAGACCACCATAATGGATGGATTACTGACTCTTGTGGTGTTAAGCCTCGCGTGGCGCAGTCCGCTGGGTTGACAGCCGTAGGCACATGTTGCCACTGAGTTGCTGTGCTGTACTCCAGGATCTGTCCAACCCGATTTGATACAAACGTTTGTTTTAAACTCTGTTTATCCGGAACAAAACAATTGTAGCGTCTGACCAATAGAAGGTGGTGATACGTGCTCCTGCACGTATATCTTGCTCCAAGATCCATCTAGCGAGTTTCACTGCCAACAACGCACCCAAAAGTTCGACTTGTGGAATGGTAATCGGCTTAGTGGGTGTGACTCTGCTGCGTGCAGACAGCAAGTTAGTGTGAATCGTTCCGTCGGGTAATTCAGCGCGAATAGATGCGCATGCTGCATATGCCAGCGATGATCCATCGCAGATCAGTACCGATGTTGCAGCGCAACCATCGTGGTACTTGAAGGTGCTCTACATGTGGCAAGCTTCGGAGAAACCCATGCCATCTATCAAGATGTGCGGTGGGCAGAGGTTCGTCGCAGTCCAGCTGTACCAGGCTTCCATCGTTGCCTTTAATGCGGGCCATCCACGTGTCCTTGAGTATCGCTTTCGCGGTCAAGATAAACGGAGTAATAAATCCCAAGGGATCGTAGAGACGGGCAACTGTAGAAAGTAAAGAACGATTAGTATGAATTTGACTAATTTCAAAATTGATTTTAAACCCAAAGTAATCTTTATGTGGATGTCAATAAAGACCTAATGTTTTAACGGGATGTTGATATTTAAATTTTAATAAGGTCTTGCAAGAGCGAAGCGTCATTCGCAGCCCACTTCCTTAGTTCCATTCCTGCTGATCGTAAGGCTCCGATTAGTTGATTGCGAGTTCGACTGCCCTTTTGTGGGTGGAGGCTCCGCTTTGTACGTCATCAACGCATAGTTCATGCCATTTCAGCTAGTGGATTTCTATCGCGTTCATCCTGCGCCAGTTGATGTATGAATCGAATGGCTGTGTAAGGTGCTGAGACTTATCCAAAGGTCACTGTGTTGAAATGGTACTCAGCTATCTGATTGTGTTCATCACGCCAGAAAATGCGCTGATATTGCACATCCTCTGCATTCATATCAATGAATGCAATCATCTTCTGAATGTCCGCTGCAAAAACAAAAAGATGAGACGCCAATTCAGGACCACGCCGGCTAGATCATTTTGGAGCGCTGGTCCGGTGCATAAGACATCGTTGAGCTATTTTCCCTTTACTCTAACCTTAGTAGTAACACTTTACTCCTTGAAGAATGCGTGATGAGGTAATGTGCAACAGGTGGATTGTGTAGGTAATCACGATGTTAGTGTCTTGAGTATAAACGTAGTGTCTATGGTAGCATGAAACTGTGAAGTACAATAACTGATACTAAATTCTGTGGTGTATGTACACCGGTTCGATAACGTGTTTCCAACTCCAGCAATTTCTGCCGAAATTGGATGCCGCTTGAGGCCAAGAGCTTGCACTGTGTGCTCTGTAATGAGGGTTCCTTCCGAGCCTAAATCAACTAACGCACGTACCTCAGCTGATTGGCCAGTGTGGAGGCTGTGGACTGTGACGAGGGCAGTAGCCAGAAGGACAGTGCTGGGCCCACGATGAGTTGCCGTGGCGGAAAATAGCTGCGCAGCGTGTGTTTTCACAGCCGAGTCGGTCACTGCAGACTGTGAAGGACCACCGGAGCTAGTGGTGGTGAGCATTGTTTGGAAAGTGTAGGAGTGTGTGATGCCTTTGTCCACATTGTAGGCAGCTCCTTTTGCTGGTGCATTTTGCAAATCCATGTGAAAAGCTCAAACAATTGAGGCACCTTTTGGCACGATCTATAATAGTTTTCTTTGCAAAGCAGTCCTTGGATAAAAAATCCGGGTAATGTCTAAGATTATGATTGTCGATACAGTGGGAGCAGCGAATGGGTTTTGCAGCTCCGGTTGTGGTATGGAAACTGTTGCCCTTGTACGCTACGTTGCCTGCTGGCTTCTTTGGGTGCCTTTGGTTGGCAGTTTGCGTCGTAAGCGGACGCAGTGAAGAGTGACAGCGATTCTCAATCACATCGATGCTAACGAGACGGTCGTTAAGAAAGAATTCCAACTTATGAAATGTGGGGATTTCGGCAGAGCTACCGAGATGGAGCTCCCAGGTCTGCAGCGTTGAGGTTGGAAGCCTGGAAGTGAGATGATGAGTAATCCAGTAGCCAATTTCTAATTTCTCAAAAGCATTTAGACAAACATTTGTAATATGACAGAAGCAGAGCTGTCGTCTCGTCTTCTTTGTCTCTGTTTTGTGCGGGAGCTAACCACCAAAAAGTGTTGTGAAATTCTCGGTTGAATTTCAGAGTTGAGCATAGACTGCTCGGGGGAACTTTTCGATTAATTTTGCGAGAAAAATACAAGTGTGATTTTTTAGAATTTTAATGATATGAATTTTCATTGACTATAACATAAAAACTTTAAAATTCTGTGCAAGGCGGTCTTAAGCGCGGCCGTGATGGCCATCACGTGCTATCGTGATGGAAAGTAAACGAAGACGATTTGTTTTTATGTATCGGCTGTGCAGGTTTACCCATCCAGCATCGAAAGTACTCTCCCGATGCGTGGGCGAACGTAGAGAGCGCTCTGATTTTCTTTCGATCTGGAACCGTTGCACCGCTTTTCTGTTCGTTAACCCTAGAAAAACTGTCCAAGAGCACTTCCTGAGTAGTCGTCACTCGTGTGAAGTTGGCGTAATGGTGTGGGGATCGGTATCGGTTTATGGTACTTACGACCTTGAATTTGTAACTTCCAAAATAAACGCGGAAAATTATAAATTCATAATTCAAACGGCGTTTCCTCACTATACAAATATATTTCACTCTCTGCAGTAGACTGACCAGTAAGATAGCGCTCCTATTCACACTGCTAAGGTGGTAAAAAAATGGATTAAGGCTCAAAAGGTGGACTTAATATAATCGAAAATGTGTAAATTATGATTAAGTGGTGTGCCTCGCGGCGGTGTCCCTCGTGTTGGACGAGGACAGGCGGCTGAAGCTGAGGGTGCTGCTTTCCCGGTCGCGTTGGCGGGGGGCGACGGCTGCTGCGATGGGCCGGCGCTAGCCTGCTGCACGCAGAGTGGTGGCGGCGGCAGTGCGGTTGTTGCTCCGTTGCAGGAGGGGTGCGTGTCGGCCGGTCGGCGACTCCGCTGCTTCTTAGTTGGAGATTATGGTGAAAGGAAACTACCTTCCTTTTTACTGGCCTTGTGGCTCGGCAAAGTAAATCAATGATATTTTAACGGCTTAAGCCGGAGTAGTATTTATTGGAGCCAAGTGCTCGGAATCAATGTTCATACAAAACTGAAAACTAATATCTAGAAACATAGCCGGCGAGCCGGCCACACATATTTGAAAAGTGCTGACCATGCAACAGATTCAAAAGTCAGGCGATCGCTGGTAGCCAATGGTGTTGGGGTGCAGCCCACTTCTGCGACACTTTCTGCATCAGCACTCTGAGTGCAGAAGTTGACCTAAGAATGTTAGGACGGATCCAAACATAATACAGTCACCCGAGCAAGTAAGGGTGGTGCCAAACAGATTGGGGTGGCCCGAGAATGTTACTTGTTAACTATTCCCCCCTTAAGTTATCCCCGTCCTCGACGATACGCATCTCGCCGATGACCTTTGGTGTTTTAGTCGCTTCGCAATATTGACGGAGAAGAATGAACCCGAACAACATAAGGCTGACCGCCACTCCTGCAACGAACCAGGTCTTAGGGGACCCACCAGATGCCACGTCGTTTCTGAGCTCTTGTACGGTAGAAGTAGTGGTAGGCTTAGGGATGTATAAGGTGTTGTTTATCGTGTCTCTGCTTTCGAAGGTGACAAGGAGGGCCCTTTTGTTGTCATCATGGCCCGTCATCTATACTGATCATTGCCGGCTGTCCGTTGATGATGATTATTCCCTAATCCATCCGTGTGATGGATTCCAGGTGGCTGGGCTGCGTGCACTTCGCGCACACACGAATCGTGCGCTGCCCTCTTGCAGAATGTTGCGGAGTTCGTTGTGGCGCATTCGGTGACGGCCAGTACCCCGTCTTCGCATTCTGCCACGATGTTGTCATTCATTTGTAGAACGGTGTTGTTGTGCGCCACGGGAAAAATGAAGACCTTCTTACAAATAGTCTTAACTCTAGGATAATCGATTAAAATATGGATAATGTTACTGTATTGGAAAACTTCAATGTTGGATACCTCCATTAAGCTAACTATGGGGACCTCTGTGAACTGTTCGATGGACTTCAAATCATTATGGTCAAGAATTATAAGATTTATTATATTAGACTTCGCGAGAGTGATGGTAAGAATGAGGTTCTGAATTTCTGAGATTAGCATCCTGTTTCTTGCCAAAAGTGTTTCATTCAGATGTTTACCTTTTTTCTGTTTGAGTATTTTGTTGACTGTGCTCGTTAGCAAATTAATTTGTTTCTGAATTAATTAGTACAAGTCTGTTATTTGATTCTATGAGCTAGGCTTCGGTTATTTTAATTCTTTTCGAAGTTCGACGCGTCCGGGGTGCCTGCCACTACTAAAGTATTTTTCCTAAAATGTTTAGGCTTCTAGCCATCCTATGGTGTATTGTAAAAGTTGACCATAAGTTTCGGGCGTGTTCTATATCTACTTTTATTATTTTTCGCATGTGCAAATGGGGAAATAACTAGGACATTTTGGTGGTATCGTCTAGGATGTTTATGAATTTGGACAAATTCACGTAATTACGCTGTTCCCATACCATCACGCTCCCATCCAGTATGGGAATATAGTTTGCGTGGGGAAGATCGGTGATTCGCATATTTGTCGTGGGGAGGAGTATGAGGATTATTCAGAGCAACGTGCGGGTATAGGGCGGCTAGATCTGCAATGGTTGCTGTTATGGTTTTTCGATTATCTTAAGTTGTCCTTGTGGACCACTCTCTCCCTAATGAGAACAGACGTTCCTAGGTCTGCTTGTACGCGTTCTTCTGCGTACAGTGGAGTTAGTTTGTTTCCTAACCTCTTGTTGTTTTTTGGGAATACTTTTTCGCCCACTTCGAATACTCTGTTCTGTCTTGAGGGATTATTCCGGCTTAGACTGGTGTTCTGTGTCTTGTCGATTTTTGCTTTAATCGCCAGTTTAAGTTCGTCGTTGTTCGCGCGAATCGCTTCTATAGGCCTCTGGTCTATGACCGAGTGTAGTGTCCTGTTATACTCTACTGTGGCTCGCATGATTAACTCTACGGTGTCATCGATTTTTTTGTCGATTCTGATACACCTTGCGATCTCTGCCAAGGTGCTGTGGAATCTTTCCACCTGGCCGTTGAGGTGGGGTGGTGGGGTGGGGCGTTGACCACATTGATGCCATAATGATTTTTCAGCAAGGAGGTAATTGTCTCCGAATTAAAAGAGGGTTCGTTGTCGCAATATATGGTTTTGGTGTTCGGGTAAAAGTTTAACAACTGTATGATTGGGGCTCATACTTCTACTATGACCCTAGAAGATATGGGCTGTACGATGGCGAATTTTGAGAACTTGTCGATACAAGTCAAAAACGAGAGGGAACGTTGTGAGCCGCGGCAAAGGCCGCGGCTCTACCTTATACCCGGTACTCAGTCAGTATATACATACATACATTTATGAGCCTACGATTTATGAAATTTATTATATGTTCTCAAAAGGGACGAAAGTAATATTTAAATTAAAAAAATGAATTTTTTGGAATTTTTATACATGTTTCCATTTCTGTTTACATATGCTTTATATATCTGCGCCTACATTTCTACATGACATGTAAAACTACATATTTGAGACGTACAAGTGTTTACGACAGAGAGAGAGAGAGGGAATGAGAAGCGCTGGGCAGGCGCTGCGTAGCCACTGAAATTTAATTTGTTTCTTCTGGCCAAAATATTGATCCGATCTGATCCAGATTCGGTAATCTGGTAGATATAGTAATTTTTCATGATTCTGCGTTTTTGGTTTTCCATTATCTTTAAAATTGTGGATTTCACAGATTTTCGTCTTTTGTGGGGGCGGAAGGGGGCGTGGCAAAATTTTAAAACAAACTTGTGCTGGTTCGGTATCACAGGAGCTTGGATAGAAAGTTTGGTTGCTCTAGCTCTTATAGTCTCTGAGAACTAGGCGCTCATTTATACGAATAAGCAAAGCGGACAGGGTCGCGTGTGAGAGAGAGCGAGAGGGAATGATGACTTTCGAAATGGTTTTCTTCATTGTAGCTATAATAATGATCCGATCTGATCCAGATTCAACACTCTGATAGAAATAGGCATTCTCTATGACTCTGCGTTTTTAGTATTCTTGTATCTTCAAAATTGTGTACGCCACAGACTTTCGTCTTTTGTGGGGGCGGAAGGGAGCGGTGCGAAATTTTGAATTACATTTGGAGTAGTGTGATCACACAGAAGACTGGATACAAAACTTGGTTGCTCTAGCTTTAATAGTCTCTGAGATATAGGCGCTAATGAAGACGGACAGACGGACGGACGGACAGACAGACATAGCTAGATCGACTCGGCTATTGATGCTGATCAAGAATATATATACTTTATGGGGTCGGAAACGCTTCCTTCTGTGCGTTACACACAACCGTTATCCCCACAAATCTAATATACCCCTATACTCTTCGAGTACCGGGTATAAAAATGTATTGCGTTCACGACGTTGGAATTAACCACCTCTTTTAAGGACTCGATTAGGGATTTTTTGTTGTTGAAATGAATTATGTGGTGAGTTTTGCTATCGAAAATAATAAAATTCCGCTGTAGGGGTTGACCTGCTTCTTCCAGAATTATTTGATTTCTGAAGCAGTTCAGGGGTTTGTCGGTGGTCTCCACAGTTTAGGACAACGAGAGTCTGATTGAGTCTGATTGAGGTTCGTCAATCCGGCTATTTATATTCTGTCGGGACAAGACCTCGGCCACGAAGTTCTCTTTCCCTTGTTTGTAGAACACTTTGGCGTTGTGGTCTTCTATAAAGGCTTTCCACCGTTTGATTTTTGCATTGGTGTTTCTATCAGACACCGCGAAGGACAATGGTTGGTGGTTGGTAAAGATCCTTATTTCCTTGGTGCCATACAAGTAGTTTTGCGGTTTCCCTGAAGCCCAAACTATGGTGATCATGGTGATCGGTCTGCCATTTTGTGACAGGACCGCCCCAATGCCGCTTGCCGAAGCATCGGTGGTTAAATCGAATGGTAGTTTAAAGTTTGGGTATGTGGGTATGACATATTCCGATGCCAAGATGTTTCGCAAACGGTCAAATTCGTTGCGTTGTGCTTCGTCAAACTCAACCGCAATTTTATTTGACATGTTTTTACTGACCGTACCATTTTCTACCTTGAGTATGGTGGTTATTGGTCGTGCGATTGCCGCGAAGTCCTTGACAAAACTTCTATAATAGCTTGCAAGGCCAAGGAAGGACCTGATGCTGAAGAGGGTTTTTGGCTCGGTGTATTCTTTTATTGTTTTTACTTTTTCTGGGTCGGTCTTTGCTCCGCCCCTGGTGACTATGAAACCTAAGAATTCTACACTTTCTTTAAAGAATTTGGTATTTTCTTTGGCCACTCTCATGTTTGCTTCGCACAAGCATTTGGGCACCGTATCGATGTCTCAGACATGGTCATTTTCGTTTTTGGAAAAAATGATTACATCGTCCACGTAGACGTAAAACGTTTTCCCGATCTGTTCTCGTAGCACATCGTCAATTGCCCTTTGGAAAATGCTTCCCGCAATTTTAAGTCCAAAAGGTAGGCGGCAGAACTCGTATTTTCCTCCGTTTATTGAGAACGAGGTTTTTTCGCGATCTTTTTCGGCCAAGTACCCCATACCTTTTTCTGGTGGTACCCCAATTTTAAGTCCAGGGTAGTACGAAATTTCGCCTTTCCCAAATTCGCTAGGATCATGGGTATGCTTGGTATGGGGTATCGATGGGCGATGGTTCGCTCATTCAGTTTCCTGAAGTCGATTACCAGTCGCTTTTTATACCCGGTACTCGAAGAGTATAGGGGTATATTAGATTTGTGGGGATAACGGTTGTGTGTAACGCACAGAAGGAAGCGTTTCCGACCCCATAAAGTATATATATTCTTGATCAGCATCAATAGCCGAGTCGATATAGCTATGTCCGTCTGTCCGTCCGTCCGTCTTCATTTACGCCTATATCTCATAGACTATTAAAGCTAGAGTAACCAAGTTTTGTATTCAGTCTTCTGTGTTATCACACTACTCAAAGTATATTTCAAAATTTCGCCCCGCCCCCTTCCGCCCCCACAAAGGACGAAAGTCTGTGGCATACACAATGTTGAAGATACAAGAAAACTAAATACGCAGAGTCATAGAGAAAAACCAAATCTATCAGAATGTTGAATCTGGATCAGATCGGATCATTATTATAGCTACAACGAAGAAAACCATTTCGAAAGTCATCATTCCCTCTCGCTCTCTCTCACACGCGACCCTGTCTGCTTTGCCCATTCGTATTTTGTGTCGCCTAGTTCTCAGAGACTATAAGAGCTAGAGCAACCAAACTTTCTATCCAAACTCCTGTGATATCAAACCAGCACAAGTGTATTTCAAATTTTTGCCACGCCCCTTTCCGCCCCCACAAAAGACGAAAATCTGTGGAATCCACAATTTTTAAGATAAATGAAAACCAAAAACGCAGAATCATGAAAAATTACCATATCTACCAGATTACCGAATCTGCATCAGATCGGATCAATATTATGGCCAGAAGAAACAAATTAAATTTCAGTGGCTACGCAACGCCTGCCAAGCGCTGACTCATGCCCTCTCTCTCTCTCTGTCGTAAACACTTGTACGTCTCAAATATGTAGCTATACATGTCATGTAGAAATGTTGGCGCATACATACAAAGCATATGTAAACAAAAATGGAAACATGTATAAAAATTCAAAAAAATGCATTTTTTTAATTTAAATATTATTTTTGTCCCTTTTGCGAACATATAATAAATTACATATATCGCAAGCTCATATATGTATGTATGTATATACTGACTGAGTACCGGGTATAAGGTAGAGCCGCGGCCTTTGCCGCGGCTCATAACGTTTTTTCTCGTTTCTGTTTCCGTCGGCGTCAGATTTCTTTTTGTCTTCAACCCATATTGGGCTGTTGTATGGCGACCTCGAAGGCCTGATTATACCGTCCTTCAGCAGTTCTTTGATTTCTTTGTTCACAAAGTCAGCTGCTCCCATAGAATAGGGTTATAATTTGGAGTAGACTGGTTCGTCATTCTCCGTTCGGATGGTGGCGATGACTGAGGTGTTGAAGGGAAGGGCCTCGTTAGAGGTCGAAAAGGCTTTAATTCTCTTCAGTATCATCTTTTTAAATTCGGCTTCGACCGAACTTGGAACCATTGGAACAATTTACATTGTCACAGTCGTGAAACCTAAGCTGTTCAGTTACGTTTTCGTATTTGATTGTGCTGTTTCTCAGATTAAATGCCGCTCCCGCTTGCGTTAGCAAATCGGAACCTATAATGGCGTCAAAAGTACTTAGTGTGTCTAACAAAAAGAATGGGGCGTTTAGCCCAAAGATGCGCATTAGGCTTTTGCTTTTTATTTCACTGGAGCCGAGTATGGAACTCACAGTAAAAGGGGTGTCGACAGGGGTTACGTTCTTCAGCTCCTTTACGGGCTTAACGCACCGGTGTCGAATAGTATCTTTAGTGGTCTGCCAGCCAACTGTCGCTCGACGAACGGCAATTGGGAGCGCTCCCTAAAAAATTCAAAAGATCGTTGCCACCGGTCGAGTCGGTTTCTTCTTCTGCAGCTTCGGCTGCATTTGCATATTCCTGCTCCTCTCGGTTAGAGGCTTGTTGGGCAGTGTGATTTATTCGCTGACGCCTTTGCCCAGATACACGTTCTGATGTGTTTCGCCTTTTCTGAGCTTCGCACTGTTCGACGTCATCTTGAGGCTTCCCCCAATTGGTCCGCTGCCTAAACCTAGACGTCGATGGATCAACGTCCATAGGCTGCACCTGGGTTTGTATTGGGGATTCTTTGTCGGACTTGGGACACGCTTTGCCGTGTTGCGGCCTGCTCTGGTTTTGTCTTCCTACGAAATACGGATTTCTTTCTTGGCTCCTTCCGTGTCTAGCCTGAGGACGGTTACTCTGCCTCTTACCGTCGCTTGATTGGTTTTTGTCTTCAAATACTTTTGCGTATGTTGCCGCAAATGCGCTTCTTTCGATGCTATTCTCGGCCTCGCGTGCTAGCACTAAGGCCTTGCGCTGTGCCGGGAGAACCAACATTTTCAGTGGCCTCTTGAGGTCCGCTATGAAGGCGTGCAAGGCATCGTTCCTTATTTCCTCATTGAAAATGAATGCTGCCTGTTCATTGTGGGTCATGACCACCTTGTTGGTGATGAGTGTGAGTCTCCTCTCGACCTCGTAATAATATTCCATCAGGTCGGTTTCACCCTGCCTAACCAGTTCTAAGTTCTGACGCAGCACCCGTAGGGATGTTTTGTCTGCGTATGTGCAATCCAGCCTGGCTATGATTGCGTCAAAATTAAGATACGAGAAAACTAAAAACGCAGAGTCATAGAGAATGACCATTTCTATCAGAGTGCTGAATCTGGATCAGATCGGATCATTAATATAGCTACAATGAAGAAAACCATTTCGAAAGTCATCATTCCCTCTCGCTCTCTCTCACAAGGGACCCCATCTGCTTTGCTTATTCGTTTAAATGAGCGCCTAGATCTCAGAGACTATAAGAGCTAGAGCAACCAAACTGTCAATCCAAACTCCTGTGATATCACTTCAGTACAAGTGTATTTCGAAATTTTCACACGCCCCCTTCCGCCTCCACAAAAGACGAAAATCTGTGAAATCCACAATTTTTAAGATAAATGAAAACCAAAAACGCAGAATCATGGAAAATTACCATATCTACCAGATTGCCGAATATGGATATGGTCGGATCGTAATTATGGACAGAAGGAACAAATTAAATTTCAGTGGCTACGCAACGCCTGCCAAGCGCTGCTCATTCCCTCTCTCTCTCTGTCGAAAACACTTGTACGTCTCAAATATGTAGTTATAAATGTCATGTAGAAATTTAGAAGCAGCTGTAAAAAGCATATGCAAACAAAATTGGAAACATGTATAATATTCCAAAAATGATTTGACTTCATTTTTATACCCGGTACTCGAAGAGTATAGGGGTATATTAGATTTGTGGGGATAACGGTTGTGTGTAACGCACAGAAGGAAGCGTTTCCGACCCCATAAAGTATATATATTCTTGATCAGCATCAATAGCCGAGTCGATATAGCCATGTCTGTCTGTCCGTCCGTCTGTCCGTCTTCATTAACGCCTTTATCTCAGAGACTATTAAAGCTAGAGCAACCAAATTTTGTATCCAGTCTGCTTTGTGATCACACTACTCCAAATGTGTTGAAAAATTTCGCCCCGCCCTTTTCCGCCCCCACAAAGGACGAAAGTCTGCGGCGTACACAATGTTGAAGATACGAGAAAACTAAAAACGCAGAAGCATAGAAAATGACCATTTCTATCAGAGTGTTGAATCTGGATCAGATCGGATCATTATTATAGCTACAATGAAGAAAACCATTTCGAAAGTCATCATTCCCTCTCGCTCTCTCTCACACGCGACCCTGTCCGCTTTGCTTATTCGTATAAATGAGCGCCTAGTTCTCAGAGACTATAAGAGCTAGAGCAACCAAACTTTCTATCCAAGCTCCTGTGATATCACTTCAGTACAAGTGTATTTCAAAATTTTGACACGCCCCTTTCCGCCCCCACAAAGGACCAAAATCTGTGGAATCCACAATTTTTAAGATAAATGAAAACCAAAAACGCAGAATCATGAAAAATTACCATATCTACCCGATTACCGAATCTGGATCAGATCGGATCAATATTATGGCCAGAAGAAACAAATTAAATTTCAGTGGCTACGCAACGCCTGCCAAGCGCTGACTCATTCCCTTCTCTCTTTTGCAAACACTTGTACGTCTCAAATATGTAGTTTTACATGTCATGTAGAAATGTAGGCGCAGATATACAAACCATATGTAAACAAAAATGGAAACGTGTAGAAAAATTCCAAAAAAATAATTTTTTTAATTTAAATATTATTTTCGTCCCTTTTGAGAACATATAAAAATTTTCATAATTCGTAGGCTCATAAATGTATGTATGTATATACTGACTGAGTACCGGGTATAAGGTAGAGCCGTGGCCTTTGCCACGGCTCACAACGTTCCCTCTCGTTTTAAATATTATTTTTTGCCCAAAATTGAATTCGTCCCTTTTGCGAACATATAATAAATTTTATAAATCGCAAGCTCATATATGTACATATGTACATATGTATATACTGACTGAGTACCGGGTATAAGGTAGAGCCGCGGCCTTTGCCGCGGCTCACAACGTTCCCCTTCGTTTGTGTTAATTTTTCACTTTCGGTAAGTTGCTTGTTCGGAGCAGAACGACGCAAATTAAATTAAAGTAGATGCCATCGAGTACAATTGCTTGTTTGTTTTGATTTGTATGTTATCTGCCTCCATAAGCGCTCTCCCCGCAAAAGCTCGTGCTCTGATTTTATCTGCTTGCACTCTTTCTTGAGATCAGAACTTTCGGCCGCTGCAGCGGAGTCGCTATGATGAAGACGTTCGGTGCAGCTCCGATCACCAACAAACAATAAAGCATTACGATAAATTTAGTATAAACAAAATTAGTACCTTGTTAATTTAAAAATTGGAATACAGGTGATATATTCAATATCTACCTCTAACATTTTCCTGACCCCGACGTGATCTGGATCTACTATTCGGTCAAGCTGTTTGTGCAAAATATCGGTGCCAAACACATAAAACAAACACAACAAATACATGCAAAACGTACTGCAGTGATATCCAGTGACATTGTGCATTGCCGGCATTTGGGTGCAAAGTTCGTTTCGTATTTTTTTATATATAGACAAGATCGGTCTCATAACTGAGTGAAAGAGCCCCACCAAGAAACGGTTTTATTGCACGTGTATTAGTGCAAGCACAGTGCAAAGCCCTCAGAAGTTGAGGCAAAGGCAGAACGAAATCGAAACCGTTTGTTTGTCGTCGTTTGGTTTTTGCTGCTTGACGGCGCATACAGGGTGTTATATTGTCCCCCTTGCAACCCTTCTTTTTTAAGTGCAAAGTTCAATACAACCAGTTTTAGGAAACTTAAGTTATGTGAAAAATAGAAGTACTACCTAAGAAAAACAATACCAAATTTTTTTAAAATTCTTAAAAAAAATACTACATTAAAAAAAACCATAATTCTTTAAAAAATTTTAAATCTCCAAATCTATCAGAAAAAGTCATTTTTGGCCACAGCGGAAAAAAAAGTTGAATTTTGTCGAGTAGTGCTATCAGCCGCACTACGATATTAATGCTGCAGAATGGGACGTACCGAAGAATATAAATTTAGCCGACCCTTGGTTTTTTAGATCTCAGCGAATCGATATGCTGTTATGCGCTGGTATATTTTTTGATTTGCTCAGTGTTGGACATCTGCATTTGGCTGATACGCTGCCATCACTCCAGAACACCAAACTTGGTTGGATTGTCTCTGGAGGGCTGGCTCACACCACTAACAATCGAGTCGCTCTGGCTACAGCAAACGGAACCCACGCACTAAAGCAAGACGAGGATTCTTTGGCGAATGCTGTAAAGCGTTGTTGGGAGCTTGAAATTTTTTACTCATCAGAGGAAGCGGCATCGAGTGAGGATCTACTTTGTGAGCGATTATTCAAGGAAAACTCTTCTCGTTTGGAAAATGGTCAATTTTCCGTTCGACTCTTAGCTACTGCTTGGTTTGAGGCCCTTGGCGACTCATTCTGTCTCGCTCTTCGTCGTTTCAAAGGTCAGGAGAAAAGGCTGTCAAGAAACCTGCCGCTGAAGGCTCAATATAGCGCGTTCTTTCAAGAATATCTGGATTTAGGGCACATGTCATTGGCTTTCATTGGCTTTCACCATAAAGTTGCCACAGTTTTTCTTGCCGCATCATTGCGTGCAAAAACTCGACAGCAGCAGTACGAAACTACGTGTTGTTTTTGATAGATCTGCAAAGACCAGATCTGGGCGCTTCCTCAATGACTTGGCCTGGTTGGCCCAACGATTCAGCAAAAAATATTTAACATACTGCTTCGGTTTAGATTCTTCAGGATTGCACTTTGTGGAGACATCTGCAAGATGTATCGCTGTGTACGGATTTCGGAGCCCCAGTCGTGAGAAGGGATTTCTACGTAGACGATCTCATATCCGGCGGGGACACAATTGAGGAAGTTAATGTGATCCGTCGTCAAGTAAAAGGGCTCCTGCACTTTCCTATACGCAAATGGTGCTCGAATGAGCCTGGAGTGCTTGAAGAGGAGCCTGCGGAGGATAGGGAAAAGTTGCTTAAGTTTCATGATGGAACAGACATAGCAAAGGCCTTGGGGCTCGTATGGGATCCCAACTCGGATAACCTACTGTTCAATTTTTCGAAAATCATGCCAGAAGGCCTATCCACCAAGCGTACTGTCCTGTCTTCTATAGCAAGATTTTATGATCCGCTCGGTTTGATAGCACCTATTCTAGCCAGAGCCAAAATATTCTTGCAGAGTTTGTGGAAGGTGGACTTAGGATGGGATGATGCCACTGACTCTGTCGGCAGTGTGGGCGGACTTAATGTCGCAATTACGCATCGTGCAAAATTTTAAATTTCCTCGTTATGTCATGCTACAAAACTCATCCATCCAATTGCACGCGTTCTGTGATGCTAGCATGGGCGCATATGGAGCTTGCGTTTTCATAAGATCGAATATCTATGAGAATGTAACATCTCGCTTGCTGTGCTCAAAGTCCAAGGTAGCGCCTTTAAAAACACTAACCATACCCAAGTTGGAATTGTCCGCGGCGATGCTCGTCGCAAGCATTAAGCAAAAAGCCCCATCAAGCATTACCGTTTTTGTTTTCAACAGAATTGCGCAGATCCAGATCCAACGCAGATTCGAACGGATCTTAACCCAGCAGATGTCGTGTCGGAGGGATGCTAATTGGGGATAGAATTGTGGCTAAATGGACCATCACACTTTTTATCGGACTCTTCAGAATGGCCTACCCAAGCTCCACAAATGATAAACCTACCGGAGCGCCGACAGGATGCATTGGTTAGATCATGTGTAAAGGACATCTCATGTGACAGAAAGTACACAAACTCGTTTGGTAAGCTACAACGTGTCCTTGGATAAATTTATCGTCTTATCTCCCTTCGAAGCATATAGTACATTCGGTCTGGTGCCATGCTCACTGTGCAGAAACTTACCGGCGGCACTCGTCTTTTGATAAATAGTATCTAGCAAGTTAATTTCGCTGAGGAGCTCACTGCACTCAAAGCCAACAGGGCACTTCCTGCCAGGATCAAGTTGCTTTCATTGCGCCCGATGCTCGGTGGTGACGGACTGCTTCGTGTTGGCGGAAGGTACAAAATGCAAATATGGTTTACGATGCAAAGCATCCAATATTG
Organism: Drosophila affinis; assembly: GCA_037356375.1. Taxonomy (NCBI): domain Eukaryota; kingdom Metazoa; phylum Arthropoda; class Insecta; order Diptera; family Drosophilidae; genus Drosophila; species Drosophila affinis. The sequence goes on along the minus strand of CM074802.1, from coordinate 23,092,521 downwards.
CTGCCAAAGGGTTATTTGGTACCGAAGGCAATTATAACTTTCTATCATAAAATGTTTTTGCATGCTGGTCCACAGGCTTGACTTGCATCGCTTCGTCAAAAATATTGGCCCGTTGGAGGGCGAAAACTAGTTGCAAGCGTAACAAGCAAGTGCGTACGGTGCTTTCGGGCAAAGCCAAGATTGGCTGAGCACGTGATGGGAGACTTCCCAACGGATCGCGTCCGACCGAACACCACATTCCACACGACTGAAATCGATTTTTGTGGGCCTTTCTTTCATAAGGCTGATGTTCGAGACAGGCCACCCTGCAAATGCTACATTGCAATATTTGTTTGTTTTTCAACAAAGGCCATGCATTTGAAGATCGTCAAGGATCTAACTACGGCCTCATTCATTGCAGCGTTAAGACGCTTCATCAGCCTAGGGGGCAAGCCGCGGACCTTCTGGACGGATAACGCAACCAATTTCGTGGGTCCAAGAAATGAACTGCTGGAGCTCAAGGAGCTGTTCAACGGCGAGCCAACCGCCTCTGTCATCGCTTCATCTTGCCTAAACGATGGAGTCGACTGGAAATTTATCCTTCCTCGTTCTCCTTACTTTGGCGGGCTATGGGAAGCGGCTGTCAAGTCGGCAAAACACCACTTCTATCGAGTCGTTGGTGCAACAGTGCTGACTCTTGAAGAGCTTTGCACTCTCGTATATGAGATCTCTGCCTCTCGACCACTTTATCCAATTTCAGAAGGCCCTGACAGTCTAGATGTGCTTCCTCCAGCTCACTTTCTAAAAGGCTCGAGCTTCACAACGTTTCCAGAACCGGACATCACACATGTTCGGAGCAGCAGCTGGCAGTAGCTCTTAGGAATAAAAATAAGATAATTTAAGAGAAACATAACAGACTAAGATCATCTGTTCGCATGCTCTCGGTGCATACGCACACACTATCACACTCAGGATCGCCGCGCGTACTGTTTATATGGCAGTCCGTCGGTTAGCTTGGGTCACATTCGGTCAAATTCGTCGTCGAACACAGCATCGCGTATCACTATTACCTACCGGCCGTACCGGGTTTTTTTGAGTTCTTAGCTATACATAAACATTTGTACACTGACAAAACACGAAGTTTACGGCCACGGCCTCTAAACATTGAAAATAAACACAGCCCATAAACCCCAAACAGGGAGTATAATTTTTGTAAATGTAGAGTCAGAGTTGCCGAAAAAGCTCGGCAGCTTCCAACATTTTGGTGACCCCGACGTGATCTCCGTGAGCTTATCGTGTGAAAAAAGTGTTCAAACATATAGTTAAATCTGTGTCTAAGTTTTAACTAAACATTTGTCAAATCATAGCGAACCAAAAGTCGTTGTGGCCGACCGTGACAGTTCTAACTGCCCGCTATTCGTTTTTCGCATTCCCTTCACCGTCTGCTTCAGGCTGCCCAACGCACTGTCGAGACCGGCTGCATATAGTGCAAGCCGTTATCTTCTTCTTTCGTCTTTTCTATCGTCGGTTGGTTCAGCCAGCGCTCGCGAGCGGTTACATCAGGGGCGAACGCAGAAAATTTTTTCGGGGGGGGTTCGACTATAAATTTTTATAAATGGAGTGACCAGCCTTTGATGTCTTACGATGTTGATAAATGTTGCAGAAGCTGAAATTTGCGGCATTTTGAAATATCCACCTTTTCACCGTAAACAGCTAGTTCTTTATTTTGAAGTTCATACCTTAGAATTCGATTTTCTAACCCCCAAAACCCACCCCCCTCGAACTCGAAATCAGAGTAACATTTTCGATCGTGGATAACTGTTATTGTTGGTCATCGCTCGTCGCATTATCGGTCTTCGCTTTAGCTCTCTGTGCCGGTGCAGTGCGTACATACATATATACATTTTTTCGTCTTCGCTTTGTATCTCGCTGCATCTCTTACGTGCATTCGCCGCCTTTGAGAGCAATAACGTTCGCAACGTTAGATCTGCGCAGCCGGTGTGAAAAGTTATCGGGAAATAAAAAACATTAAAACTTCATAGGTAAAATGAGTAACGACAATATAAGTATCGGGTCCGCCTCGGGTGGCACACCGACTGGCGCTCCGCCTGGTGAATCTTTGGCCAGTGCTACTAGCCGGATTGCTTTTTTGAAGCTCAAAACAGCGGTTATTCTCAAAAGACTGCAGGGACTCGTCACTCAATTGGATTTCGAAAAGCTGCGCCAAATGGATGAGTACGACCTGAAAGGAATGTTGGAATCACTGACGAAACTGGAAGATAACTTTATTGTGGCACACACCAGTTTGGAGGAAGTGGATTTTGAAGCAATGTCCAGTGAAACACCTGTGCAATTCGATTCGTCTCTATTAGCATTGAGGACGGCTCTTCAGCGGGAGTTGGGCAAGTGGTCTCAGCCCGCGCATTGTTCGACGTTTCGTATGAATCCAAGCGAATCCCAATCCCTGATATACATGGCAAATCGATCGCGCCTGCCACAACTGCAGCTGCCTAAATTCAGTGGAGAATATAGGGAGTGGACCAGTTTCTACTCTATGTTCACAGCGGTCATCGAAAGTGAAGCGGAGCTTACTTCTATCGAGAAGCTACAGCACTTACGGTCCTGTTTGAGCGGAGTGGCCCTGGACACCCTCAGTTCATTGGAGATGACCGAGGATAACTATCTCACAGCGTTAGACATTCTAAAATCCAGATTTGCTAACAAACGTCTCATTTTACAGGCACACATCAGAGCGGTATTCGGGCTGACTCGTGGCGACTCGTCAGTGGGCAAGTTGCGGGCGTTTGTGGATGCCGCCACCTCACATCTTCGCGCGTTGCAAGCGCTGGGATCGAAGGAGGAAATTGCAGACGCTATAATCGTCTATGCAATTTAGCAGTTCGGATAGAACAACTCAAACAAAATGGGAAGAAGTCTCGTCGAATCAAGGCCTTCCATCCTGGGGGAAATTGTCCACATTTGTGGATAACAGATGTCGCACTCTTGAGGGAATTCAACACGCCATGCAAGGGCAAGATGGACAGGTTGGCAAGGCTGAGAAAACCGTGAGTACAAAATATAGAAAGGCTTTCGTGGCATCGAGCGCTCCCGCTCCGGTTTCTTGTGCGTTGTGTGATGGCTCGAGCCATAAAATTGCAAATTGCGAGCGCTTTAAGGGTCTATCGCCGGATGAGCGCCACAGGGAATCAAGGAGGCTAGGCTTATGCGTGAATTGCCTGAGAAAGAGCCATCACGTGAAAGATTGTAGATCAGGCCCCTGCCGTACCTGCCGATTGAAGCACCACTCCCTTTTGCATTTCGGTCGTTCATCAGAGACCATTCAATTTGGTTCCCCGAATGAAGCCTCGCAAGCACAGCAAAGTCATACCGCCATGGTTGCGTTGTCACCCCCATTGCCGCAATCCCTCATATCCCAAAGGACGGGAAAAATCGAAAAGAAATATTTTTGCTAACATTTTTAGTTTTAGATAGACATATTAATTAAGTGTCGTTTAAGGTATCGCTTATAAAAATCGCTGGATAAACGGCCAAGTTGCAGCCGTTTGACCAAAACTTCATATGCCTTTTGGCACCATCCTAAATGGCATTTTACCGTTAAAAACTGTTACAAACACAGATCTTTGGTGTTTTCGTAGGAAAAAAAACACGTCGGAATTTATCGGCGAAATTCGGCATATGATGTTTTGGTCAAGCGGCTGCAAAATATTTATTTATATATTTAAAAATGTTCGACAAAAGTAAAGGAAATATGTTTTTAAGATTCGTATAAATCGGTGTAGACAATAAATTTGCGTAAAATTGAAAACCAAAAAATGCTATCCGCACAACTTTTGATATTCACAATAAAACTGTATCAAACTAAACTCTCGTGTTTATTATATCGCAAACAACGCTGCCGAAAAAGCTCGGCAGTTCAACATTTGGTGACCCCGACGTGATATAACATAAACAATTAAATCATAGAAACATTATAATTCCGCTCGGAAACATTTTCCAGTAGCGACGGTGAATTTGTTCGGTTTTCATCTGCTTTGCGTTCATCTAACGGTTCTTGCTGCGCTTATTGCAAGCGTTCATCTTTGCGGTCATCTTCCCGCTACTAAGTTTATTTCGCGTTCCTCTTTGCCGTCATCTTCCCGCAAGAAACGTTTCTACCGATGCCCATATGGACGCAAGAAACGACACTGTGACTATTGCTGGAAACTGGGTGGTTTTTATACCCGGTACTCGAAGAGTATAGGGGTATATTAGATTTGTGGGGATAACGGTTGTGTGTAACGCACAGAAGGAAGCGTTTCCGACCCCATAAAGTATATATATTCTTGATCAGCATCAATAGCCGAGTCGATCTAGCTATGTCTGTCTGTCCGTCCGTCTGTCCGTCCGTCCGTCTTCATTTGCGCATATATCTCAGAGACTATTAAAGCTAGAGTAACCAAGTTTTGTATCCAGTCTCCTGTGTGATCACACTACTCAAAGCATATTTCAAAATTTCGCCCCGCCCCTTTCCGCCCCCACAAAGGACGAAAGTCTGTGGCACACACAATTTTGAAGATACAAGAAAACTAAATACGCAGATTCATAGAGAATGACCATTTCTATCAGAGTGTTGAATCTGGATCAGATCGGATCATTATTATAGCTACAATGAAGAAAACCATTCCGAAAGTCATCGTTCCCTCTCGCTCTCTCTCACACGCGACCCCATCTGCTTTGCTTATTCGTATAAATGAGCGCCTAGTTCTCAGAGACTATAAGAGCTAGAGCAACCAAACTTTCTATCCAAGCTCCTGTGATACCGAACCAGCACAAGTTTGTTTTAAAATTTTGCCACGCCCCCTTCCGCCCCCACAAAAGACGAAAATCTGTGGAATCCACAATTTTTAAGATAGAAAAAAACCAAAAACGCAGAATCATGAAAAATTACCATATCTACCCGATTACCGAATCTGGATCAGATCGGATCAATATTATGGCCAGAAGAAACAAATTAAATTTCAGTGGCTACGCAACGCCTGCCAAGCGCTGACTCATTCCCTCTCTCTCTCTGTCCTGAACACTTGTACGTCTCAAATATGTATTTATACATGTCATGTAGAAATGTAGGCGCAGATATACAAAGCATATGTAAACAAAAATGGAAACATGTATAAAAATTCCAAAAAATGCATTTTTTTAATTTTAATATTACTTTCGTCCCATTTGAGAACATATAATAAATTTCATAAATCGTAGGCTCATATATGTATGTATGTATGTATATACTGACTGAGTACCGGGTATAAGGTAGAGCCGCGGCCTATGCCGCGGCTCACAACGTTCCCTCTCGTTTTTTTTTGAAGCGGAAAGCACCGGCATTATCGGCGAGGCTCAAGCAGATCGAGGAGCTGCACGGCACATTTAAAACCGTGTAAAAGAATACTTTAGGACCAATTGTAGACTTTGAGAGACATCAATGCCAATTGAAGAAGTCTCCTCTATCTGTTAACGGACTTAGTGCTGCACATCGATTTGTTGTTTGCACTGCCCACTGCACTGCACATTGTACACACATATATACATATAAAATCCGGCACGGCAGCAGCCTATGAAGCCATTCTCTCTTCTTTCCTTCATTCTTTTGACTTCTCTATCACTCTATCAATCTTTTGTCTTCGCTATTGCTCTCTCCTCTGAATCTGTCGCACTCTCGCTTGCAGTAGGACACGGGCAATTCGGCCCGCCTGCGTTTGCAGCGTCTGGACCCTTCAATCGTCGCGCTCGCATTAGTGAACGGCAATCCGGCCCGCCTCCTCTTGCAGTTTTGGACTCTTGAATCGGCTAACTCTACATCGCTTATCTCGCTTTCGCTCTCCTATCCGCACAACTTTCGCTATTGACAATAAAACTGTATCAAACTAGACTCTCGTGCTTAATATGTCGCAAACCACGCTGCTGAAAAAGCGCGGCAGCTCAACAAATACATTATATTATTTTGCAGGACAATCAGTTGTTAATTAATATTAGTATAGTTATAAATAGAGTCCCAGTCACATGAAATAAAGTTAGAACTTAACAAGGCATGGGCAATATTTCTTAAATTTCTATAAACTATTCTGCTTTTGGTTATGTCGGTATGAAAATTATAGGTCAAGAATATTAGGTCATGTTTCGAAAACACTGGCATTGAAAGTTGACTGTAAGTAGACAGACGGTTACAAGAAATAAGTCAAGTAAGGTATCACAGTAATTTTAGAAATGCGTGGGTACAGACGAATAAGCTAACTGTAATCTCGTAGATTCTATGTCGTCGGATAATTGCCTTTCTTGCAGGACATTGCTGTTGAAGTCCCCAGCTAATATTACATTTTGTTTGTATAGGTAAGCGACATGGTAGACAATACGTCAGTTCAATTGTGATGTTCGATATATAGGTGAGGACGGGAAAAGTCGAAACAAAATATTTTATTGTTAACATTTTTAGTTTTACATAGACATATTAATTAAGCGTCGTTTAAGTTATCGCTTATAAAAATCGATGGATAAACGGCCAAGTTGCAGACGTTTGACCAAAACTTCATATGCCTTTTGGCACCATCCTAAATGGCATTTTACCGTTAAAAACTGTTACAAACACAGATCTTTGGTGTGTTCGTAGGAAAAAAAACACGTCGGAATTTATCGGCGAAATTCGGCATATGATGTTTTGGTCAAGCGGCTGCAAAATATTTATTTATATATTTAAAAATGTTCGACAAAAGTAAAGGAAATATGTTTTTAAGATTCGTATAAATCGGTGTAGACAATAAATTTGCGTAAAATTGAAAACCAAAAAATGCTATCCGCACAACTTTTGATATTCACAATAAAACTGTATCAAACTAAACTCTCGTGTTTATTATATCGCAAACAACGCTGCCGAAAAAGCTCGGCAGTTCAACATTTGGTGACCCCGACGTGATATAACATAAACAATTAAATCATAGAAACATTATAATTCCGCTCGGAAACATTTTCCAGTAGCGACGGTGAATTTGTTCGGTTTTCATCTGCTTTGCGTTCATCTAACGGTTCTTGCTGCGCTTATTGCAAGCGTTCATCTTTGCGGTCATCTTCCCGCTACTAAGTTTATTTCGCGTTCCTCTTTGCCGTCATCTTCCCGCAAGAAACGTTTCTACCGATGCCCATATGGACGCAAGAAACGACACTGTGACTATTGCTGGAAACTGGGTGGTTTTTTTTTTTTGAAGCGGAAAGCACCGGCATTATCGGCGAGGCTCAAGCAGATCGAGGAGCTGCACGGCACATTTAAAACCGTGTAAAAGAATATTTTAGGACCAATTGTAGTCTTTGAGAGACATCAATGCCAATTGAAGAAGTCCCCTCTATCTGTCGACGGACTTAGTGCTGCACATCGATTTGTTGTTTGCACTGCCCACTGCACTGCACATTGTACACACATATATACATGTCGGGTCTTATAATTGTTTGCAGTGTATTTTCGGCTATTTGTGCGTCCTCAAGACAATGAACACTGAAAATCCCGATGGGAACCAATCTACCTCTTTCACCTCGACATCAGAAGTGGGATCTGTGCCTACTCCTACAATACCTGAGGAGCAGTGGCGTGTGGTGTTTGAATTGGCAAAAGTTATGCAGGCCTCAGCCCCCGTTCAGAAGGTTGGCGTCACTTTGCCCAAGTTTAATCCGGAGGGTGGCAGAGCAGCCGCTAACTGGAAGCGGGCTCATCATGGCGCTAAGCAATTGTATGAAGGGTAGTGCTTCGAAATGGCTAACCCAAGTGTGTTACGCTGGCATACAGTGGGAGCAATTCAAGCAACTTTTCAAGCAGCGGTATGTGAGTGAGGAGACGCCGGCCGCCATTTTGTCGAACCTTTTGCAAAGCCGCCCCTCTGCCGGTGAATGCTATTCAGTATATGCAAGCCGTATGGAGACTTTGCTGATGTCAAAATGGCGGAAGATGGAAATAGAAGAGATCGCAGTATCTACAGTGTTGGTGCATATGGCGAATATTGACAGCCGCTTCACTTCGAACATCACGACCCGAAGTAACCGAACGATCGCGTTTTCATTTGAAAACAAACGCAACGCTGGCGCCATGGATAGCATTGGACCTGACCTCAAGCGAACGAGATTTTCTGCAGTGGTATGCCATTTCTGTAAGAAGTCTGGACACAAGATGGCACACTGCCGAGCTAAGCCACGCCAGGGTGGAAGCGGTTTCAAAGGAGAGATGCAGCCGCAGAAAGAGAATGTGACCTGCTACCGGTGTGGGCAACGTGGACATTTTGCCAACAAATGTTTAAGGGAGCCGACTGCTGTCAAATCTGGACCTATACAACAGAAGAGTATTAACCAGTGCTTTGTTTCAGAGCCGAAGGGAAGTATGACACAGCGAGGTATGATCTATCCGATTTGTTTTGACTCGGGAGCTGAATGTTCTCTGATTAGAGAGTGTGTCGGTATCAAATTATCAGGGAAGCGCATTAATAATATTGTAATGTTAAAAGGTATTGGTAATTCAGGCATATACAGTACATTGCAAATTCTCAGTGATGTTATTATAAATGAAAACGCTATCGAAATATTATTCCATACAGTGCAGGACAAAGAGCTACAAAACGATATCATAATTGGGCGCGAAATTCTCACACAAGGTTTTAAAGTTTTACTTTCGTGTGATAAGTCCAAAGTAGTCAATATATGTGCAGCATATGAAGTGCCATACCACCCCACTAATGTTAATACTGATTTAATCGATAAGAATAGAGATAAGTTGATTGAATAACTTGAACATTATTCTGCGGCTTTCAATAATGGAACACCTTGTACCACTGTGGGGACGGGTGAAATGAAAATAAGATTAATTGATCCTAATAAGACGGTGCAGAGGCGACCATATAGGCTCGCCCCTGAAGAAAAAGAAATAGTTCGGTCACAGATAAGTGAGTTAATGAAATGTAACATCATTCGACCCAGTTGTTCACCTTATGCCAGTCCTATTTTGCTCGTGAAAAAGAAAAATGGTTCGGATCGACTCTGTATTGATTATAGGGAACTCAACTCAAATATAGTATCAGACAAATACCCCTTGCCACTTATTGATGACCAGATTGACAGATTGAGTGGTGCCAATTATTTTACATGTCTAGACATGGCTAGCGGATATCATCAAATACCCATTCACCCAGATTCTATAGAGTATACTGCTTTCGTAACGCCTGAAGGACAATATGAGTTTTTGAAAATGCCGTTCGGAATGAAGAACGCCCCTTCTGTTTTTCAGCGTGCAGTTATGAATGCGATTGGTAGTCTTGCGCATTCCTACGTCATCATTCATGGTGGTGTCACCTACAATTGAGCTAGGTTTGGAGAGGTTGAGAAATGTTTTGGATGTTGTGAGTAAGGACGGATTCTTGTTCAATATTAAAAAGTGTAGCTTTCTGAAAACGGCTGTACAGAATTTGGGATATGAAGTGAGTGCCGGGGAGATAAGGCCAAATCCAAGTAAGATCATGGCGTTGAGCTCTTTGCCGCCACCAGGGTCAGTTAGTAGTTTGAGACAATTCATTGGGCTGGCTTCATACTTTCGGAAGTTTGTGCCCAGATTTTCACAGATGATGAAACCACTCTATTCGCTAACATCGGATAAGGAAAAGCCAGTTCTTGTTATCTTCAATCCAAAATATCCAATCGAATTGCATACCGATGCTAGTTCCAGTGGTTATGGAGCTATACTGCTACATAAAATTGATGGTAGCCCTCATGTGGTGGAATACTTTAGTAAGACAAGCTCCTCCACTGAATCAAGATATCAGTCTTATCAACTAGAAACGTTAGCTGTAGTGGAAGCTATAAAGCGTTTCCGTCACTATCTGTTGGGCCGTGAATTTGTGGTTTATACCGATTGTAATGCCTTAAAGGCTTCTCGCACTAAATTGGAATTGACTCCTCGAGTGCATCGCTGGTGGGCCTATCTGCAGTCTTTTAACTTTGACATTCAGTATCGAGAAGGGAAACGTATGGCTCACGTTGATTTCCTATCAAGGAATCCTTTGCAAACCAAACCTGATCTAATAACAAGCAAAATTCCTGAAAAGAGCGTGAGTTTGACGGAGGTATCCAGCGACTGGTTGATGGCTGAGCAGCAGCTTGACGCGGATCTGGTGAACATTGCTACCAAACTCAATGAGAGCGAGCTTTCGGATGATTTGACAGGAACGTACGAGTTGAGAAAGGGTGTACTGTTTCGGAAAATTCAAAGGAATAATAGAACCCGTTGGCTGCCAGTGGTACCCCGAGCGTTTAGATGGTCAGTAATCAATCAGGTCCATGAATCGATTATGCATTTAGGTTGGCAGAAGACACTTGATAAAGTTTATCAGTATTATTGGTTTGGCAAAATGATCAAGTATGTTCAAATTCGTTTACAATTGCATCACCTGCAAGACTGTAAAGGGTTCTTCGGGGAAAGTTCAGGCAGAGCTTCATTCGATTCCAAAAGTCAATATACCTTAGCATACAGTACATATTGACATCACTGGAAAGCTGAGTGGCAAAAGCGATTTAAAGGAGTTTCTGATTGTGCAGATTGACGGTGTCATTCACTAAGTTTGTTTATTTGTTCCTAACCCTCAAGTTAGATACTGATAGTTGTGTGGCAGCAATAAAGTCATCTATTTCATTGTTTGGAGTCCCGAATCGAATCATTGCCGATCAAGGTAGATGTTTCACTAGCTCAAGGTTTTCTGAGTTTTGTTTGTCTCAAAATATTAAGCTTCATTTGATCGCTACGGGTGCGAGTCGTGCTAACGGTCAAGTTGCGCGTGATGAGCGTACTAAAGAACTTGTTAGCTGTGGTGGAATCAGGTCAACGATCTTGGCAAGACGCTCTCGGAGAAACACAGTTGGCCCTAAATTGTACAGCGAGCCGTGCAGCTGGAGTGAGTCTTTTAGAGCTTCTAATCGGCAAAGAGGCTCGTCCCATGGGTTTGGTTACACCGTATGATACTGAAGATCAGATTGATGTGGAGAGTGTGAGAACCCAAGCATCTAAAACTATGAAGGAGTCGGCCAGTTATGACAAGTTCCGATTTGATAAGAATAGGGCAGCAGTTCACAGACATAAGGTAGGCGATTATGTTTTATTGAAGAGTGAAGAAAGGCATCAGACTAAGTTGGATGCAAAGTTTAAAGGTCCGTTTCTCGTATTGGAGGTACTTGAAGGAGATCGTTATGTTTTGAAATCACTAAGTAGTAAGCGAACTTATAAGTATTGCCACGACGATATTCATAAAATGCCAGAGGGGCGTATTCCCAATGAACTAGACTGTAATGGAGATGAGTTGACTTTGCCCAAGAGTCCAGTGGAGACTGAATGTGAGCCGTCTGAAAAAGGCGATGATTTGTCCGTTACGAATAACGATGAAAAGATTTTATGTTTGGAGAGTGCCGTCTAGTTGAGACGATGAAAAGATTTTATGTTTGGAGAGTGCCGTCTAGTTGAGACGATGAAAAGATTTTATGTGAGACGATGAAATGATGTTGTATGTGAAGAGTTCCGTCTAGTTGAGACGATGAAATGATGTTGTATGTGAAGAGTTCCGTCTAGGTGAGACGATGAAATTATGTTATACTAGCTTTACCCCGCCACGTTTCGCTGTGGCACACATTCTTGTTGCACGGATAAGAAATAAGGAAAAAACATTGCATACTGATTTGTATATTTGGATTTCCCATTCTATTCCGTATTTGATACAAAATATCATCACACATATAATCTTTGTACTTGATCCACAAATCAATTGGGTTTGATGGGAAGCATGTAGATATGATTATAGAAAACAATGTTCGTATTTGATGAGCGTGTGATGATATTACAGCATCATTGAGAGTTTGATCCCAATGAGCGTCATTTTCAAGCAATTGTAAACGTTGACAGGCTTCTCTGTAGGATCGGATCCACACAATTCACCATCAACAGTTCTTAACTGTTGGAATGATGTTGGGCCACGTACATTGACTAATAGCAGTCGTAAATAAAAACATTCATCATTGCTTGGATGTACTGAATAAATCCGGCCAATCGCATCGGTGGAATATACATCTGTATATCCTGGAACTGGTTTTCCTTGTTTCCGTCGTATAAATCTCCTTGAGGATTGATTCCAGGTATAATATTTTGGCATTTCAGAATATAGCAATGTTTGTGCGAAATCATCGTTTTGGCATGTCTCAAAAAAACTGGTTAATGTAGTAGATGGTGGCTGAGCAGCTCTTTGTACTGCGTTCTGTGCTGTAAAATAAACTCTTTGTCCATTTTCTAAATGCACAGCTGAACAGTGAACAACAGAAGGGTGTCTCTCATGAATAGGAAAAGAAAATATTCGCCAAACTGCTTCATTACTACTGACATAGCGGCCCATTTGGTATTGGGTAACTTCATCATTGGAATTCTCTGCACCAATTCCAATCAGAGCCATATCACTCCCTTTGGTTACATATTTGCAAATGTATTTAATAGATTTCACTGAATGGCAAGATTCAACGTTGATGTGTGCTTTGAATGTCTTTGATAAAATGGGTGAATATGGAACAATCCAACGATTATCTATTTCAATATCTTGTTGATTTAATTTGACAATTGTTGATTTTCCATTGTCTGCTGTCGATCTGCGACGATACAATGGATAACCGTCATTACCAGTAATTGTTTCCGATATTAATGTCCGTGGATATCGTTTTGAACATTTACCATCCATCATACACGGTGAATTTTGATTAAGAGTTCCACAGGGACCATGTATCATGTTTTTGATAACTACCTCATGCAATCCAGGATCTACTTGTACATTAGTGATTTCAGCTGATATCACTGCATCAACTTCATTTGGCTTTATCTTTTCAACCAACCAAATCAAAATGTGTGCATGTGGCAATCCTCGTTTCTGCCACTCCACAGAATACATCCAGCAGCGTGTCTCACCAAACACATTATGTTTTACGATGAAATCCATTAAAGATTTCAACTTTTGTCTAAAGACTCTGGCTGTAATATCATGACGATCAATGGGTGATTGCCCAGGGAATAACTCCTGCTTGATTTCTATCCATTGCGGATTGCATGTAAATGTGATGAACAAATCTGCTGTACCATAATGACGAACATACGACATGGCATCTTGAGCATATTCGTGCATATGCCGAGGGCTTCCGATGTATGTTGCTGGAAGAATAGTCATCCGACCGACATTCTGTGCATTTCCATCAGTATTAATCGCATCTCGAAGGTGAATATACTCTTCAGATCGGAGTTTGGTTTGATTCAACCTGATGAATGTTAATCTCTCCGTTTCAATTTTAACATACATGTCTACAACATACATATTTGTGATATAATCGCCAACATTTCAATATGTGATTTTCTTCATTTTCCCGAATCATTAGACGGTATGAATAATAGTTCATTGAACTGACTTTTTTGATGATATTTTGTATCAAATACGGAATAGAATGGGAAATCCAAATATACAAATCAGTGAAGAAATTTACAATGAAGCATTGACTACGTTTTAGTTACAAATCATTTGTATGGGAAAAAGAAAAGGGCTATTTTTAGGGTTTTTCCAGCAATAATTCTAATTTTTCTCGCCATCCTAAACCATCCTTGAACTTCAACGAACATTTTAAAAAAAGATTTGGCCAAATTGGTCGAGGCGTTGTTGAGTTATGCGCGTACCAACACATTTTGCGATTCATTTTTATATATAAGATTATGTTATATGTAAAGACTTCCATCCAGTTGGGATGAAGAGTCAGGTGTGACTGTAAAGAGTTCCGTCCAGTTGGGATGAAGAGTCAGGTGTGACTGTAAAGAGTTCCGTCCGGGTGGGACGAAGAGTCCAGGTGGGACTTGAAAAATGAATGATGATTATCTGTCAGCCATGAGGTCTGAATTGAGTATCGGGCAAAGGTCTATAAGGTGGCAATTGTGGATTTTTAGTAAAGTCATTTTATGTTCTGGTAAAGATAAAAATGTAAAGTTAAGGAAACAGGAAGAGTCGGTGAGACTGTTTTGTTATTGCTGCATTGAAATGATTACATGAGGACGTGTAAAGGTCAGGATGGCCGTGTCGGGTCTTATAATTGTTTGCAGTGTATTTTCGGCTATTTGTGCGTCCTCTAGTAACAAAATCAAGACAATGAACACTGAAAATCCCGATGGGAACCAATCTACCTCTTTCACCTCGACATACATATAACATCCCGCACGGCAGCAGCCTATCAAGCCGTTCTCTCGTCTTCTTGCAGTAGGGTACGGGCAATTCGGCCCGCCTGCGTTTGCAGCGTCTGGACCCTTCAATCGTCGCGCTCGCATTAGGGAACGGCAATCCGGCCCGCCTCCTCTTGCAGTTTTGGACTCTTGAATCGGCTAACTCTACATCGCTTATCTCGCTTTCGCTCTCCTATCCGCACAACTTTCGCTTTTGACAATAAAACTGTATCAAACTAGACTCTCGTGCTTAATATGTCGCAAACCACGCTGCTGAAAAAGCGCGGCAGCTCAACAAATACATTATATTATTTTGCAGGACAATCAGTTGTTAATTAATATTAGTATAGTTATAAATAGAGTCCCAGTCACATGAAATAAAGTTAGAACTTAACAAGGCATGGGCAATATTTCTTAAATTTCTATAAACTATTCTGCTTTTGGTTATGTCGGTATGAAAATTATAGGTCAAGAATATTAGGTCATGTTTCGAAATCACTGGCATTGAAAGTTGACTGTAAGTAGACAGACGGTTACAAGAAATAAGTCAAGTAAGGTATCACAGTAATTTTAGAAATGCGTGGGTACAGACGAATAAGCTAACTGTAATCTCGTAGATTCTATGTCGTCGGATAATTGCCTTTCTTGCAGGACATTGCTGTTGAAGTCCCCAGCTAATATTACATTTTGTTTGTATAGGTAAGCGACATGGTAGACAATACGTCAGTTCAATAGTGATGTTCGATATATAGGTGAGGACGGGAAAAGTCGAAACAAAATATTTTATTGTTAACATTTTTAGTTTTACATAGACATATTAATTAAGCGTCGTTTAAGTTATCGCTTATAAAAATCGATGGATAAACGGCCAAGTTGCAGACGTTTGACCAAAACTTCATATGCCGTTTGGCACCATCCTAAATGCCATTTTACCGTTAAAAACTGTTACAAACACAGATCTTTGGTGTTTTCGTAGGAAAAAAAAAACCTCGGAATTTATCGGCGAAATTCGGCATATTGGTCCAGCGGCTGCAAAATATTTATTTATATATTTAAAAATGTTCGACAAAAGTAAAGGAAATATGTTTTTAAGATTCGTATAAATCGGTGTAGACAATAAATTTGCGTAAAATTGAAAACCAAAAAATGCTATCCGCACAACTTTTGATATTCACAATAAAACTGTATCAAACTAAACTCTCGTGTTTATTATATCGCAAACAACGCTGCCGAAAAAGCTCGGCAGTTCAACATTTGGTGACCCCGACGTGATAAAACATAAACAATTAAATCATAGAAACATTATAATTCCGCTCGGAAACATTTTCCAGTAGCGACGGTGAATTTGTTCGGTTTTCATCTGCTTTGCGTTCATCTAACGGTTCTTGCTGCGCTTATTGCAAGCGTTCATCTTTGCGGTCATCTTCCCGCTACTAAGTTTATTTCGCGTTCCTCTTTGCCGTCATCTTCCCGCAAGAAACGTTTCTACCGATGCCCATATGGACGCAAGAAACGACACTGTGACTATTGCTGGAAACTGGGTGGTTTTTTTTTTTTGAAGCGGAAAGCACCGGCATTATCGGCGAGGCTCAAGCAGATCGAGGAGCTGCACGGCACATTTAAAACCGTGTAAAAGAATATTTTAGGACCAATTGTAGACTTTGAGAGACATCAATGCCAATTGAAGAAGTCTCCTCTATCTGTTAACGGACTTAGTGCTGCACATCGATTTGTTGTTTGCACTGCCCACTGCACTGCACATTGTACACACATATATACATATAAAATCCAGCACGGCAGCAGCCTATGAAGCCATTCTCTCTTCTTTCCTTCATTCTTTTGACTTCTCTATCACTCTATCAATCTTTTGTCTTCGCTATTGCTCTCTCCTCTGAATCTGTCGCACTCTCGCTTGCAGTAGGACACGGGCAATTCGGCCCGCCTGCGTTTGCAGCGTCTGGACCCTTCAATCGTCGCGCTCGCATTAGGGAACGGCAATCCGGCCCGCCTCCTCTTGCAGTTTTGGACTCTTGAATCGGCTAACTCTACATCGCTTATCTCGCTTTCGCTCTCCTATCCGCACAACTTTCGCTATTGACAATAAAACTGTATCAAACTAGACTCTCGTGCTTAATATGTCGCAAACCACGCTGCTGAAAAAGCGCGGCAGCTCAACAAATACATTATATTATTTTGCAGGACAATCAGTTGTTAATTAATATTAGTATAGTTATAAATAGAGTCCCAGTCACATGAAATAAAGTTAGAACTTAACAAGGCATGGGCAATATTTCTTAAATTTCTATAAACTATTCTGCTTTTGGTTATGTCGGTATGAAAATTATAGGTCAAGAATATTAGGTCATGTTTCGAAATCACTGGCATTGAAAGTTGACTGTAAGTAGACAGACGGTTACAAGAAATAAGTCAAGTAAGGTATCACAGTAATTTTAGAAATGCGTGGGTACAGACGAATAAGCTAACTGTAATCTCGTAGATTCTATGTCGTCGGATAATTGCCTTTCTTGCAGGACATTGCTGTTGAAGTCCCCAGCTAATATTACATTTTGTTTGTATAGGTAAGCGACATGGTAGACAATACGTCAGTTCAATTGTGATGTTCGATATATAGGTGAGGACGGGAAAAGTCGAAACAAAATATTTTATTGTTAACATTTTTAGTTTTACATAGACATATTAATTAAGCGTCGTTTAAGTTATCGCTTATAAAAATCGATGGATAAACGGCCAAGTTGCAGACGTTTGACCAAAACTTCATATGCCGTTTGGCACCATCCTAAATGCCATTTTACCGTTAAAAACTGTTACAAACACAGATCTTTGGTGTTTTCGTAGGAAAAAAAAAACCTCGGAATTTATCGGCGAAATTCGGCATATTGGTCCAGCGGCTGCAAAATATTTATTTATATATTTAAAAATGTTCGACAAAAGTAAAGGAAATATGTTTTTAAGATTCGTATAAATCGGTGTAGACAATAAATTTGCGTAAAATTGAAAACCAAAAAATGCTATCCGCACAACTTTTGATATTCACAATAAAACTGTATCAAACTAAACTCTCGTGTTTATTATATCGCAAACAACGCTGCCGAAAAAGCTCGGCAGTTCAACATTTGGTGACCCCGACGTGATATAACATAAACAATTAAATCATAGAAACATTATAATTCCGCTCGGAAACATTTTCCAGTAGCGACGGTGAATTTGTTCGGTTTTCATCTGCTTTGCGTTCATCTAACGGTTCTTGCTGCGCTTATTGCAAGCGTTCATCTTTGCGGTCATCTTCCCGCTACTAAGTTTATTTCGCGTTCCTCTTTGCCGTCATCTTCCCGCAAGAAACGTTTCTACCGATGCCCATATGGACGCAAGAAACGACACTGTGACTATTGCTGGAAACTGGGTGGTTTTTTTTTTTTGAAGCGGAAAGCACCGGCATTATCGGCGAGGCTCAAGCAGATCGAGGAGCTGCACGGCACATTTAAAACCGTGTAAAAGAATATTTTAGGACCAATTGTAGACTTTGAGAGACATCAATGCCAATTGAAGAAGTCTCCTCTATCTGTTAACGGACTTAGTGCTGCACATCGATTTGTTGTTTGCACTGCCCACTGCACTGCACATTGTACACACATATATACATATAAAATCCAGCACGGCAGCAGCCTATGAAGCCATTCTCTCTTCTTTCCTTCATTCTTTTGACTTCTCTATCACTCTATCAATCTTTTGTCTTCGCTATTGCTCTCTCCTCTGAATCTGTCGCACTCTCGCTTGCAGTAGGACACGGGCAATTCGGCCCGCCTGCGTTTGCAGCGTCTGGACCCTTCAATCGTCGCGCTCGCATTAGGGAACGGCAATCCGGCCCGCCTCCTCTTGCAGTTTTGGACTCTTGAATCGGCTAACTCTACATCGCTTATCTCGCTTTCGCTCTCCTATCCGCACAACTTTCGCTATTGACAATAAAACTGTATCAAACTAGACTCTCGTGCTTAATATGTCGCAAACCACGCTGCTGAAAAAGCGCGGCAGCTCAACAAATACATTATATTATTTTGCAGGACAATCAGTTGTTAATTAATATTAGTATAGTTATAAATAGAGTCCCAGTCACATGAAATAAAGTTAGAACTTAACAAGGCATGGGCAATATTTCTTAAATTTCTATAAACTATTCTGCTTTTGGTTATGTCGGTATGAAAATTATAGGTCAAGAATATTAGGTCATGTTTCGAAAACACTGGCATTGAAAGTTGACTGTAAGTAGACAGACGGTTACAAGAAATAAGTCAAGTAAGGTATCACAGTAATTTTAGAAATGCGTGGGTACAGACGAATAAGCTAACTGTAATCTCGTACATTCTATGTCGTCGGATAATTGCCTTTCTTGCAGGACATTGCTGTTGAAGTCCCCAGCTAATATTACATTTTGTTTGTATAGGTAAGCGACATGGTAGACAATACGTCAGTTCAATTGTGATGTTCGATATATAGGTGAGGACGGGAAAAGTCGAAACAAAATATTTTATTGTTAACATTTTTAGTTTTACATAGACATATTAATTAAGCGTCGTTTAAGTTATCGCTTATAAAAATCGATGGATAAACGGCCAAGTTGCAGACGTTTGACCAAAACTTCATATGCCTTTTGGCACCATCCTAAATGGCATTTTACCGTTAAAAACTGTTACAAACACAGATCTTTGGTGTTTTCGTAGGAAAAAAAACACGTCGGAATTTATCGGCGAAATTCGGCATATGATGTTTTGGTCAAGCGGCTGCAAAATATTTATTTATATATTTAAAAATGTTCGACAAAAGTAAAGGAAATATGTTTTTAAGATTCGTATAAATCGGTGTAGACAATAAATTTGCGTAAAATTGAAAACCAAAAAATGCTATCCGCACAACTTTTGATATTCACAATAAAACTGTATCAAACTAAACTCTCGTGTTTATTATATCGCAAACAACGCTGCCGAAAAAGCTCGGCAGTTCAACATTTGGTGACCCCGACGTGATATAACATAAACAATTAAATCATAGAAACATTATAATTCCGCTCGGAAACATTTTCCAGTAGCGACGGTGAATTTGTTCGGTTTTCATCTGCTTTGCGTTCATCTAACGGTTCTTGCTGCGCTTATTGCAAGCGTTCATCTTTGCGGTCATCTTCCCGCTACTAAGTTTATTTCGCGTTCCTCTTTGCCGTCATCTTCCCGCAAGAAACGTTTCTACCGATGCCCATATGGACGCAAGAAACGACACTGTGACTATTGCTGGAAACTGGGTGGTTTTTTTTTTTTGAAGCGGAAAGCACCGGCATTATCGGCGAGGCTCAAGCAGATCGAGGAGCTGCACGGCACATTTAAAACCGTGTAAAAGAATATTTTAGGACCAATTGTAGTCTTTGAGAGACATCAATGCCAATTGAAGAAGTCCCCTCTATCTGTCGACGGACTTAGTGCTGCACATCGATTTGTTGTTTGCACTGCCCACTGCACTGCACATTGTACACACATATATACATGTCGGGTCTTATAATTGTTTGCAGTGTATTTTCGGCTATTTGTGCGTCCTCAAGACAATGAACACTGAAAATCCCGATGGGAACCAATCTACCTCTTTCACCTCGACATCAGAAGTGGGATCTGTGCCTACTCCTACAATACCTGAGGAGCAGTGGCGTGTGGTGTTTGAATTGGCAAAAGTTATGCAGGCCTCAGCCCCCGTTCAGAAGGTTGGCGTCACTTTGCCCAAGTTTAATCCGGAGGGTGGCAGAGCAGCCGCTAACTGGAAGCGGGCTCATCATGGCGCTAAGCAATTGTATGAAGGGTAGTGCTTCGAAATGGCTAACCCAAGTGTGTTACGCTGGCATACAGTGGGAGCAATTCAAGCAACTTTTCAAGCAGCGGTATGTGAGTGAGGAGACGCCGGCCGCCATTTTGTCGAACCTTTTGCAAAGCCGCCCCTCTGCCGGTGAATGCTATTCAGTATATGCAAGCCGTATGGAGACTTTGCTGATGTCAAAATGGCGGAAGATGGAAATAGAAGAGATCGCAGTATCTACAGTGTTGGTGCATATGGCGAATATTGACAGCCGCTTCACTTCGAACATCACGACCCGAAGTAACCGAACGATCGCGTTTTCATTTGAAAACAAACGCAACGCTGGCGCCATGGATAGCATTGGACCTGACCTCAAGCGAACGAGATTTTCTGCAGTGGTATGCCATTTCTGTAAGAAGTCTGGACACAAGATGGCACACTGCCGAGCTAAGCCACGCCAGGGTGGAAGCGGTTTCAAAGGAGAGATGCAGCCGCAGAAAGAGAATGTGACCTGCTACCGGTGTGGGCAACGTGGACATTTTGCCAACAAATGTTTAAGGGAGCCGACTGCTGTCAAATCTGGACCTATACAACAGAAGAGTATTAACCAGTGCTTTGTTTCAGAGCCGAAGGGAAGTATGACACAGCGAGGTATGATCTATCCGATTTGTTTTGACTCGGGAGCTGAATGTTCTCTGATTAGAGAGTGTGTCGGTATCAAATTATCAGGGAAGCGCATTAATAATATTGTAATGTTAAAAGGTATTGGTAATTCAGGCATATACAGTACATTGCAAATTCTCAGTGATGTTATTATAAATGAAAACGCTATCGAAATATTATTCCATACAGTGCAGGACAAAGAGCTACAAAACGATATCATAATTGGGCGCGAAATTCTCACACAAGGTTTTAAAGTTTTACTTTCGTGTGATAAGTCCAAAGTAGTCAATATATGTGCAGCATATGAAGTGCCATACCACCCCACTAATGTTAATACTGATTTAATCGATAAGAATAGAGATAAGTTGATTGAATAACTTGAACATTATTCTGCGGCTTTCAATAATGGAACACCTTGTACCACTGTGGGGACGGGTGAAATGAAAATAAGATTAATTGATCCTAATAAGACGGTGCAGAGGCGACCATATAGGCTCGCCCCTGAAGAAAAAGAAATAGTTCGGTCACAGATAAGTGAGTTAATGAAATGTAACATCATTCGACCCAGTTGTTCACCTTATGCCAGTCCTATTTTGCTCGTGAAAAAGAAAAATGGTTCGGATCGACTCTGTATTGATTATAGGGAACTCAACTCAAATATAGTATCAGACAAATACCCCTTGCCACTTATTGATGACCAGATTGACAGATTGAGTGGTGCCAATTATTTTACATGTCTAGACATGGCTAGCGGATATCATCAAATACCCATTCACCCAGATTCTATAGAGTATACTGCTTTCGTAACGCCTGAAGGACAATATGAGTTTTTGAAAATGCCGTTCGGAATGAAGAACGCCCCTTCTGTTTTTCAGCGTGCAGTTATGAATGCGATTGGTAGTCTTGCGCATTCCTACGTCATCAT
This sequence comes from Drosophila affinis, assembly GCA_037356375.1. NCBI lineage: Eukaryota > Metazoa > Arthropoda > Insecta > Diptera > Drosophilidae > Drosophila > Drosophila affinis. The sequence continues at coordinate 23,070,814 of CM074802.1, read as the reverse complement.
TCATGGTGGTGTCACCTACAATTGAGCTAGGTTTGGAGAGGTTGAGAAATGTTTTGGATGTTGTGAGTAAGGACGGATTCTTGTTCAATATTAAAAAGTGTAGCTTTCTGAAAACGGCTGTACAGAATTTGGGATATGAAGTGAGTGCCGGGGAGATAAGGCCAAATCCAAGTAAGATCATGGCGTTGAGCTCTTTGCCGCCACCAGGGTCAGTTAGTAGTTTGAGACAATTCATTGGGCTGGCTTCATACTTTCGGAAGTTTGTGCCCAGATTTTCACAGATGATGAAACCACTCTATTCGCTAACATCGGATAAGGAAAAGCCAGTTCTTGTTATCTTCAATCCAAAATATCCAATCGAATTGCATACCGATGCTAGTTCCAGTGGTTATGGAGCTATACTGCTACATAAAATTGATGGTAGCCCTCATGTGGTGGAATACTTTAGTAAGACAAGCTCCTCCGCTGAATCAAGATATCAGTCTTATCAACTAGAAACGTTAGCTGTAGTGGAAGCTATAAAGCGTTTCCGTCACTATCTGTTGGGCCGTGAATTTGTGGTTTATACCGATTGTAATGCCTTAAAGGCTTCTCGCACTAAATTGGAATTGACTCCTCGAGTGCATCGCTGGTGGGCCTATCTGCAGTCTTTTAACTTTGACATTCAGTATCGAGAAGGGAAACGTATGGCTCACGTTGATTTCCTATCAAGGAATCCTTTGCAAACCAAACCTGATCTAATAACAAGCAAAATTCCTGAAAAGAGCGTGAGTTTGACGGAGGTATCCAGCGACTGGTTGATGGCTGAGCAGCAGCTTGACGCGGATCTGGTGAACATTGCTACCAAACTCAATGAGAGCGAGCTTTCGGATGATTTGACAGGAACGTACGAGTTGAGAAAGGGTGTACTGTTTCGGAAAATTCAAAGGAATAATAGAACCCGTTGGCTGCCAGTGGTACCCCGAGCGTTTAGATGGTCAGTAATCAATCAGGTCCATGAATCGATTATGCATTTAGGTTGGCAGAAGACACTTGATAAAGTTTATCAGTATTATTGGTTTGGCAAAATGATCAAGTATGTTCAAATTCGTTTACAATTGCATCACCTGCAAGACTGTAAAGGGTTCTTCGGGGAAAGTTCAGGCAGAGCTTCATTCGATTCCAAAAGTCAATATACCTTAGCATACAGTACATATTGACATCACTGGAAAGCTGAGTGGCAAAAGCGATTTAAAGGAGTTTCTGATTGTGCAGATTGACGGTGTCATTCACTAAGTTTGTTTATTTGTTCCTAACCCTCAAGTTAGATACTGATAGTTGTGTGGCAGCAATAAAGTCATCTATTTCATTGTTTGGAGTCCCGAATCGAATCATTGCCGATCAAGGTAGATGTTTCACTAGCTCAAGGTTTTCTGAGTTTTGTTTGTCTCAAAATATTAAGCTTCATTTGATCGCTACGGGTGCGAGTCGTGCTAACGGTCAAGTTGCGCGTGATGAGCGTACTAAAGAACTTGTTAGCTGTGGTGGAATCAGGTCAACGATCTTGGCAAGACGCTCTCGGAGAAACACAGTTGGCCCTAAATTGTACAGCGAGCCGTGCAGCTGGAGTGAGTCTTTTAGAGCTTCTAATCGGCAAAGAGGCTCGTCCCATGGGTTTGGTTACACCGTATGATACTGAAGATCAGATTGATGTGGAGAGTGTGAGAACCCAAGCATCTAAAACTATGAAGGAGTCGGCCAGTTATGACAAGTTCCGATTTGATAAGAATAGGGCAGCAGTTCACAGACATAAGGTAGGCGATTATGTTTTATTGAAGAGTGAAGAAAGGCATCAGACTAAGTTGGATGCAAAGTTTAAAGGTCCGTTTCTCGTATTGGAGGTACTTGAAGGAGATCGTTATGTTTTGAAATCACTAAGTAGTAAGCGAACTTATAAGTATTGCCACGACGATATTCATAAAATGCCAGAGGGGCGTATTCCCAATGAACTAGACTGTAATGGAGATGAGTTGACTTTGCCCAAGAGTCCAGTGGAGACTGAATGTGAGCCGTCTGAAAAAGGCGATGATTTGTCCGTTACGAATAACGATGAAAAGATTTTATGTTTGGAGAGTGCCGTCTAGTTGAGACGATGAAAAGATTTTATGTTTGGAGAGTGCCGTCTAGTTGAGACGATGAAAAGATTTTATGTGAGACGATGAAATGATGTTGTATGTGAAGAGTTCCGTCTAGTTGAGACGATGAAATGATGTTGTATGTGAAGAGTTCCGTCTAGGTGAGACGATGAAATGATGTTGTATGTGAAGAGTTCCGTCTAGGTGAGACGATGAAATTATGTTATACTAGCTTTACCCCGCCACGTTTCGCTGTGGCACACATTCTTGTTGCACGGATAAGAAATAAGGAAAAAACATTGCATACTGATTTGTATATTTGGATTTCCCATTCTATTCCGTATTTGATACAAAATATCATCACACATATAATCTTTGTACTTGATCCACAAATCAATTGGGTTTGATGGGAAGCATGTAGATATGATTATAGAAAACAATGTTCGTATTTGATGAGCGTGTGATGATATTACAGCATCATTGAGAGTTTGATCCCAATAAGCGTCATTTTCAAGCAATTGTAAACGTTGACAGGCTTCTCTGTAGGATCGGATCCACACAATTCACCATCAACAGTTCTTAACTGTTGGAATGATGTTGGGCCACGTACATTGACTAATAGCAGTCGTAAACGAGAGGGAACGTTGTGAGCCGTGGCAAAGGCCACGGCTCTACCTTATACCCGGTACTCAGTCAGTATATACATACATACATTTATGAGCCTACGAATTATGAAAATTTTTATATGTTCTCAAAAGGGACGAAAATAATATTTAAATTAAAAAAATAATTTTTTTGGAATTTTTCTACACGTTTCCATTTTTGTTTACATATGGTTTGTATATCTGCGCCTACATTTCTACATGACATGTAAAACTACATATTTGAGACGTACAAGTGTTTGCAAAAGAGAGAAGGGAATGAGTCAGCGCTGGGCAGGCGTTGCGTAGCTACTGAAATTTAATTTGTTTCTTCTGGCCATAATATTGATCCGATCTGATCCAGATTCGGTAATCGGGTAGATATGGTAATTTTTCATGATTCTGCGTTTTTGGTTTTCATTTATCTTAAAAATTGTGGATTCCACAGATTTTGGTCCTTTGTGGGGGCGGAAAGGGGCGTGTCAAAATTTTGAAATACACTTGTACTGAAGTGATATCACAGGAGCTTGGATAGAAAGTTTGGTTGCTCTAGCTCTTATAGTCTCTGAGAACTAGGCGCTCATTTAAACGAATAAGCAAAGCGGACAGGGTCGCGTGTGAGAGAGAGCGAGAGGGAATGATGACTTTCGAAATGGTTTTCTTCATTGTAGCTATAATAATGATCCGATCTGATCCAGATTCAACACTCTGATAGAAATGGTCATTTTCTATGCTTCTGCGTTTTTAGTTTTCTCGTATCTTCAAAATTGTGTACGCCACAGACTTTCGTCCTTTGTGGGGGCGAAAAGGGGCGGGTCGAAATTTTGAATTACATTTGGAGTAGTGTGATCAAAAAGCAGACTGGATACAAAATTTTGTTGCTCTAGCTTTAATAGTCTATGAGATATAGGCGCAAATGAAGACGGACAGACGGACAGACGGACAGACGGACGGACGGACGGACGGACAGACAGACATGGCTATATCGACTCGGCTATTGATGCTGATCAAGAATATATATACTTTATGGGGTCGGAAACGCTTCCTTCTGTGCGTTACACACAACCGTTATCCCCACAAATCTAATATACCCCTATACTCTTCGAGTACCGGGTATAAAAATGCTATCCGCACAACTTTTGATATTCACAATAAAACTGTATCAAACTAAACTCTCGTGTTTATTATATCGCAAACAACGCTGCCGAAAAAGCTCGGCAGTTCAACATTTGGTGACCCCGACGTGATATAACATAAACAATTAAATCATAGAAACATTATAATTCCGCTCGGAAACATTTTCCAGTAGCGACGGTGAATTTGTTCGGTTTTCATCTGCTTTGCGTTCATCTAACGGTTCTTGCTGCGCTTATTGCAAGCGTTCATCTTTGCGGTCATCTTCCCGCTACTAAGTTTATTTCGCGTTCCTCTTTGCCGTCATCTTCCCGCAAGAAACGTTTCTACCGATGCCCATATGGACGCAAGAAACGACACTGTGACTATTGCTGGAAACTGGGTGGTTTTTTTTTTTTGAAGCGGAAAGCACCGGCATTATCGGCGAGGCTCAAGCAGATCGAGGAGCTGCACGGCACATTTAAAACCGTGTAAAAGAATATTTTAGGACCAATTGTAGACTTTGAGAGACATCAATGCCAATTGAAGAAGTCTCCTCTATCTGTTAACGGACTTAGTGCTGCACATCGATTTGTTGTTTGCACTGCCCACTGCACTGCACATTGTACACACATATATACATATAAAATCCAGCACGGCAGCAGCCTATGAAGCCATTCTCTCTTCTTTCCTTCATTCTTTTGACTTCTCTATCACTCTATCAATCTTTTGTCTTCGCTATTGCTCTCTCCTCTGAATCTGTCGCACTCTCGCTTGCAGTAGGACACGGGCAATTCGGCCCGCCTGCGTTTGCAGCGTCTGGACCCTTCAATCGTCGCGCTCGCATTAGGGAACGGCAATCCGGCCCGCCTCCTCTTGCAGTTTTGGACTCTTGAATCGGCTAACTCTACATCGCTTATCTCGCTTTCGCTCTCCTATCCGCACAACTTTCGCTATTGACAATAAAACTGTATCAAACTAGACTCTCGTGCTTAATATGTCGCAAACCACGCTGCTGAAAAAGCGCGGCAGCTCAACAAATACATTATATTATTTTGCAGGACAATCAGTTGTTAATTAATATTAGTATAGTTATAAATAGAGTCCCAGTCACATGAAATAAAGTTAGAACTTAACAAGGCATGGGCAATATTTCTTAAATTTCTATAAACTATTCTGCTTTTGGTTATGTCGGTATGAAAATTATAGGTCAAGAATATTAGGTCATGTTTCGAAAACACTGGCATTGAAAGTTGACTGTAAGTAGACAGACGGTTACAAGAAATAAGTCAAGTAAGGTATCACAGTAATTTTAGAAATGCGTGGGTACAGACGAATAAGCTAACTGTAATCTCGTAGATTCTATGTCGTCGGATAATTGCCTTTCTTGCAGGACATTGCTGTTGAAGTCCCCAGCTAATATTACATTTTGTTTGTATAGGTAAGCGACATGGTAGACAATACGTCAGTTCAATTGTGATGTTCGATATATAGGTGAGGACGGGAAAAGTCGAAACAAAATATTTTATTGTTAACATTTTTAGTTTTACATAGACATATTAATTAAGCGTCGTTTAAGTTATCGCTTATAAAAATCGATGGATAAACGGCCAAGTTGCAGACGTTTGACCAAAACTTCATATGCCGTTTGGCACCATCCTAAATGCCATTTTACCGTTAAAAACTGTTACAAACACAGATCTTTGGTGTTTTCGTAGGAAAAAAAACACGTCGGAATTTATCGGCGAAATTCGGCATATGATGTTTTGGTCAAGCGGCTGCAAAATATTTATTTATATATTTAAAAATGTTCGACAAAAGTAAAGGAAATATGTTTTTAAGATTCGTATAAATCGGTGTAGACAATAAATTTGCGTAAAATTGAAAACCAAAAAATGCTATCCGCACAAATTTTGATATTCACAATAAAACTGTATCAAACTAAACTCTCGTGTTTATTATATCGCAAACAACGCTGCCGAAAAAGCTCGGCAGTTCAACATTTGGTGACCCCGACGTGATATAACATAAACAATTAAATCATAGAAACATTATAATTCCGCTCGGAAACATTTTCCAGTAGCGACGGTGAATTTGTTCGGTTTTCATCTGCTTTGCGTTCATCTAACGGTTCTTGCTGCGCTTATTGCAAGCGTTCATCTTTGCGGTCATCTTCCCGCTACTAAGTTTATTTCGCGTTCCTCTTTGCCGTCATCTTCCCGCAAGAAACGTTTCTACCGATGCCCATATGGACGCAAGAAACGACACTGTGACTATTGCTGGAAACTGGGTGGTTTTTTTTTTTGAAGCGGAAAGCACCGGCATTATCGGCGAGGCTCAAGCAGATCGAGGAGCTGCACGGCACATTTAAAACCGTGTACAACAATATTTTAGGACTAATTGGAGTTTTGAGTTTATTTCGCGTTCGTCTTTGCGGTCATCTTCCCGCAAGAAACGTTTCTACCGATGATGCCCATATGGACGCAAGAAACGACACTGTGACTTTTGCTGGAAACTGGGTGTTTTTTTTGAAGCGGAATGCACCGACATCATCGGCGAGGCTCAAGGAGATCGAGGAGCTGCACGACACAAATTGAAACCGTGTAAACCAATATTTTAGGACCAATTGGAGTCTTTGAGAGACATCAATGCCAATTGAAGAAGTCCCCTCTATCTGTTGACGGACTTAGTGCTGCACATCGATTTGTTGTTTGCACTGCCCACTGCACTGCACATTGTACACATATATATACATATAAAATTCAGCACGGCAGCAGCCTATCAAGCCATTCTCTCGTCTTCTTTCCTTCATTCTTTTGACTTCTCTATCACTCTCTCAATCTTTTGTCTTCGCTATTGCTCTCTCCTCTGAATCTGTCGCACTCTCGCTTGCAGAATGTATCTGATCTCACCGTTTTATTTAACGTGGCATATTCTACAGGAAGGGATTAAAACCACGGTGTCTATTATATAAAATATAAACACAGGAATCTGGTACAATGCGCCAATTAACGCCCTAGAATAAGAAGTTATAGCTATGTACATAGCGACTCATCCTAGTACCAATTGATTGTATGTTTTTTCGGACATACAATCCCCCTTGGTAGAGGCAAGGTGTACCTAACACCTCTTCCGATCTATGGGTCTCGGCACCCGGTTGAGAGCGCAACTCCATGACGAACTTTACGGCTCTACCCGCGTATATTTGGGTTTCAAACCACAGCCACCACGAACTCCCACAAGGGGGCCTACCTCAATGGGCAGCCTTGCACACTGCCCAACCCGTGGACGAAATTAAGGGATCGATCGCCCTCCCTTTTGGCCCCGACAAGCACCGGATAGCAAATCCATGGGGTGTCAGTTTTGACTCTACTAGTCCGGTACTGACGGCCCATGCGCCGCCATAGGGTCCAGCAGTTGTCGCTTCCTGGAGAACGCCTCTCCTGCGAATCGATCCAGCAACTGCATCCTCTCCTGAGTAGCCACCACTTCGGAAAAGTTCCATTCGTCATCTGTGTGCTGCACTCCAGGTCCATCGAGGTCTCGCAAATCTGCATAGAGGGGACAGTCACATCAGAAGTGCTGCCAATCCTCGCGCTCAGCGCCGCATAGAAATGCAGGCGTGTCGTTTAGCCTTCTCTGATGCAAAAATGCATTGAGCGATCCATGGCCAGTCAGCAGGAATGAAGCCAAACCTTCGCTCGCTGTAGACGAAGCTTACGTTCGGGATGAAGCGGTGCGTCACCCGTCCTGGGGAGCTACCATCATCCCATCTGCGTTGCCACTCGCACAGCAGGCATTCGTCTAGTCGCGTCATCTTCTGCTTCCAGCTAAGATTTGCCAAATCTTCGCCGTATAGCCAATCGCTCTCCTCCAGCGGGTAGTCACGCTTTAGTTTGAATCTGATTGCCAGACGTCTGGCGAACAGATCAAACGGAGGGGCTCCAGCAAGTACTTGCAGTGCCACGGAGGATACTGTTCGGCATACCGGTAGGCATCCAATCAGGATGGCTCTTTGGCACGCAATCAGCTTCGTGATCGCTTGCGCCGTCATGGCGACTGACCAAACCGAGGCACCAAATAGTGCACATGGCACCATGAGTCCGGCATATATTGTCCGCTTTGCGCGGGGACTGAGTCCCCAGTCGACCCGCAGCACGAGCGACAATGCCCCTACGACTCCAGTCAGCTTATCGCGCAGGCCAGCGATGTGCGGGAGAAAACTTAACCATTCGCCGACCGTGATGCCCAGGTACCGATTCTTACGCCTGTATGGCAGGCTTAATCCAGCAAACCGTACCACTGGCGGCCGTCTAAGCATGCCTTTGAGCAGCATGATCGCCGTCTTGCTAGTTGAAACGGTCACGCCGACTTCAACTCCCCAAGCGCCTACGATGGACATCAGGTCTGCTCCTTTATGCTCCATCTCTAAGCGGGCATTTCCCTCGATGAGGAGGAGCAAATCGTCAGCATACGCGCTGAGCGCACCAAGTGGCTCCAAGCGCTGAAGCAGCACGTCCATCAAGATGTTCCATATGTGTTCAGGGCAGCCGCAAACTTCTGCAGCGCACTGCGGAAAGCGCTCTGGAGAGCGCTTAGCGCCCGACTCGCTCCCGCATGCTCTTGCACACGGCACTCAGGAGAGCCGTCCGGCGCTCGGGCGGCCACTAGCTTGAACGGGAGTTTTTAGTACTCGCTCCCACCCCCGTTACGATCGGTCAAAGTCTGTGCGAACGACATACCCACGGCTTCTTGTTCCTGTACATATTACATACATATCTTAAATTACTTAAAATAGTTATAAATAACCATCAGCGAAGAACCTTGAACTACATAATTTGATAACACAATACTGCTGCCATACTGTTTCGTGATAGTGAAGACAAGGTGATCCGCCCCCTACAAACAATATGAATGGACCCCTTATGGACCCCTGTGGGCAACCTCTTGTCAACGGAGCAGTGGCTTCTTCATACCTGCTGACGACGCTCGCACTCCGGCCGAAGAAAAAAACTTCGCCACAAGTTTGCTTCTCGGCATCCCAGCTCAAGGAGACGGTGTAATGTAATGTAATTCCACTCAACGTTGTCGAAGGCTCCCTTGAAATCCACGAATATTCCGAGCACGTATTTCGACCGGCTGGCCGAAACTGTACTCGTGTACTGTACCCAAGCATCCTCGACAGAGCGTCCTTGGCGAAATCCAAATTGCAGCCATCCGGTATGGTATCCTTCAGACGATTCACCATGATCCCCTCTAGCACTTTGCCCAGCCAGACAGATACCCCGATATGAGGTAGGATCGGTCCGGTCCTTATCGGGTCCCTTCAGGAATGGAACCACTCGAGGATGCTTCCATCTCTTGGGAAAGTACCCTGTTTCCAGGCAGCGGGAATAAAACGCTGTCATGTGCTGAGGGATGGCACGCCACACTGCCTTGCAAATGGCACCTGTGATGCCGTCCATGCCGGGAGAGCAGCTGCTCTTTAACCTGGCGACGCATGCATCAACCTCGAAATCTTTGAGGGCCGGTGGAGCCTCGGACTCAATGGCAATGTGAGCATTCGACTCCGCAACAGGGAAAAAGTTGCGGCTGAGCTCACTCGCACAGTCACGCCATGTTGTGACCAGACCATTTATCCGGAGGCCTCCAATCTCCGTGCTCTTTTTGCGGCCTCGGCAAATCCTGTAGACGTGCCCCCATGAATCATCTCTGTTCTCTCCAACGAAGCATCGCCAGTTGTCCTCCTTCGTCGTCAGGATGAATTTTTGTATTGCGCTGAGGAGATCCTCATCGCAACCACGAGCTGCTCCGCGTCATCGGTCTCGTGCCGACGAGCGTTCTGGAGCTGTCGCCTCAGTCTCCTGACCTCTTGGCGTTTGGAACTCCTTTCCTGACGGCTCTCGGCGTACTGCGTCCCAGCACTCTGTGCACCGCGATTCGGCGATGTTTTCCGGCAATTCGGTTGTCTTCCTTGTCACTTCGTCCTCGAACAATCGCCAGCGCGCATTGGAAAGCTTCCAGGACGGCACAGGAGCAATGTGCTCGACTGCATCGGTCGCACCAGGCGTGACTTCAACATGTATAATGTTGTGGTCACTGGTATCACTAGTCGCGGCTTGGTTGACGATTGTTACGTCGATGTCACTTTGGAATCTGCGGTTATTGAACGTAAACACCCGACTGACTAGATTGAGCACGTCGGCCCGGCTCTCCAGTATCCACTCAGACAGCAGCTCACCCCGCACATAGCTAGCTTGCCCCAGAGCATGCTGAGGAAGTTTGCTACACCACGCTGGGGATACTGCGTTCGCGTCTAGGTCAAAGATGACGGGAGTGCGGCTGCCTAGCAGCAGCACCGCATCTAAGTACCTGAGGTACGGCGCCAAGTCGGTGTCGAATTGGCAGTATGCGGAGCATAGAAAGATTGAGCCGAATCTTCCCGTAACTCTGACGCATACTCCAAAATCCGTGACAAGGGGTTCCATTGGCATGCAGATGGCTTCCGGTTCGTCGACGATGATAGCAGCTTTCCCGCGGCGGTCCTGGAATACTCGCATTCCATACGGAAGGCCAGTAATCCGCCCTGCTCCATCGACGTACGGCTCCTGGACCAGCGCGAACAGACGGCCGGAGCTGCGCATGATGGATCCGAGTTCCATCACGGCCGCTCGGCCACGACCACAATTTGCTTGGATGAAGCTAAACATTAGTGTCTAGCTTGCACCCTCGCCAATACCGCAGCGTAGACGGGGCAAGCCGCTGACAGCATGGAGTGTGCTGACGGGTATCCCTTGAAGCGGCAGTTCCGGCAGTCCACCGGGTTGGGGCAACGCGCAACATTGTGGCCGTTCTGTCCACACCGGTGGCACACGTTCTCCTTCAGACGACACTGCGATACCTTATGGTCGAAACCCGCACACCTGTGACAGGCGTACGTTCGCACCAACGAACGGCAGCGGCATCGGAACCATTTGATGTATACACATTCTCGCAGTGCCTCTTGCGCCTTCGCATCGACCTCCAGCGTCACGTTGACTGTGGCGCCGTCGGTGACCGACCAGGGTTTGCTGCCCAGGTGAACCGACTTCTTGAATTCCGCTGCGGTCATCATGTCCTCCAGGTTCTTCGAGTAGAGCTCCTCCATGAACTCCTCAGGCGTGATGGACGTGTCCACGTCGTAGACCACAACCTGCGGCTTGGACTCCGGGCTCTTCCTCACTTCCAGGCCTGCTTCGGAGAATCTGCTACTGGCCACTACCTTCTTCAGTTCGCTAACTGAGGGGGTGCGAATGATCGCTCCTCCGCTCTTCAGCTCGCGAACCTCGTGCACTCGTACACCGAGCTTGGGCACCACGGTCTTCTTCACCCGATCCACAATCTGCTTCCCCGTTTCCTCCGGGTCCTTGCTCTGGATCAGAGCTGACCACGTGTCGCGTGGCTTGGCGATCGGTGGGGCAGCGATGGCGCTCGGTGCCGGCAAGCCTGGAAAGGCTGCCGCATACGCAGCGGTGGGGACGGCGATGGGGACGGCGGTGGTGCCCGTGTGGGCGACGGGTCTAGGTGGAGGCGGCATCCGTGCCTTCTCCTCCAGGCGCACCTTCTCGCCAGCCAGTGCCATGACCAACTCGTCGTACCTGCTGGAAGCGGCGAGTATGGCCATGGAGGCCACTGTTGGCATCTGTTGGTAAGCAGATCGTGGATCGGGTGAAGAAGACCGTGGTGCCCAAGCTCGGTGTACGAGTGCACGAGGTTCGCGAGCTGAAGAGCGGAGGAGCGATCATTCGCACCCCCTCAGTTAGCGAACTGAAGAAGGTAGTGGCCAGTAGCAGATTCTCCGAAGCAGGCCTGGAAGTGAGGAAGAGCCCGGAGTCCAAGCCGCAGGTTGTGGTCTACGACGTGGACACGTCCATCACGCCTGAGGAGTTCATGGAGGAGCTCTACTCGAAGAACCTGGAGGACATGATGACCGCAGCGGAATTCAAGAAGTCGGTTCACCTAGGCAGCAAACCCTGGTCGGTCACCGACGGCGCCACAGTCAACGTGACGCTGGAGGTCGATGCGAAGGCGCAAGAGGCACTGCGAGAATGTGTATACATCAAATGGTTCCGATGCCGCTGCCGTTCGTTGGTGCGAACGTACGCCTGTCACAGGTGTGCGGGTTTCGACCATAAGGTATCGCAGTGTCGTCTGAAGGAGAACGTGTGCCACCGGTGTGGACAGAACGGCCACAATGTTGCGCGTTGCCCCAACCCGGTGGACTGCCGGAACTGCCGCTTCAAGGGATACCCGTCAGCACACTCCATGCTGTCAGCGGCTTGCCCCGTCTACGCTGCGGTATTGGCGAGGGTGCAAACTAGACATTAATGTTTAGCTTCATCCAAGCAAATTGTGGTCGTGGCCGAGCGGCCGTGATGGAACTCGGATCCATCATGCGCAGCTCCGGCCGTCTGTTCGCGCTGTTCGCTAGGAGCCGTACGTCGATTGAGCAGGGCGGATTACTGGCCTTCCTTATGAAATGCGAGTATTCCAGGACCGCAGCGGGAGAGCTGCCATCATCGTCGACGAACTGGAAGCCATCTGCATGGCAATGCAACCCCTCGTCACGGATTTTGGAGTATGAGTCAGAGTTACGGGAAGATTCGGCTCAATCTTTCTATGCTCCGCATACTGCCAATTCGACACCGACTTGGCGCCGTACCTCAGGTACTTAGATGCGGTGCTGCTGCTAGGCAGCCGCACTCCCGTCATCTTTGACCTAGACGCGAACGCAGTATCCCCAGCGTGGTGTAGCAAACTTCCTCAGCATGCTCTGGGGCAAGCTAGCTATGTGCGGGGTGAGCTGCTGTCTGAGTGGATACTGGAGAGCCGGGCCGACGTGCTCAATCTAGTCAGTCGGGTGTTTACGTTCGATAACCGCAGATTCCAAAGTGACATCGACGTAACAATCGTCAACCAAGCCGCGACTAGTGATACCAGTGACCACAACATTATACATGTTGAAGTCACGCCTGGTGCGACCGATGCAGTCGAGCACATTGCTCCTGTGCCGTCCTGGAAGCTTTCCAATGCGCGCTGGCGATTGTTCGAGGACGAAGTGACAAGGAAGACAACCGAATTGCCGGAAAACATCGCCGAATCGCGGTGCACAGAGTGCTGGGACGCAGTACGCCGAGAGCCGTCAGGAAAGGAGTTCCAAACGCCAAGAGGTCAGGAGACTGAGGCGACAGCTCCAGAACGCTCGTCGGCACGAGACCGATGACGCGGAGCAGCTCGTGGTTGCGATGAGGATCTCCTCAGCGCAATACAAGAAGTTCATCCTGACGACGAAGGAGGACAACTGGCGATGCTTCGTTGGAGAGAACAGAGATGATTCATGGGGGCACGTCTACAGGATTTGCCGAAGCCGCAAAAAGAGCACGGAGATTGGAGGCCTCCGGATAAATGGTCTGGTCACAACATGGCGTGACTGTGCGAGTGAGCTCAGCCGCAACTTTTTCCCTGTTGCGGAGTCGAATGCTCACATTGCCATTGAGTCCGAGGCTCCACCGGACCTCAAAGATTTCGAGGTTGATGCATGCGTCGCCAGGTTAAAGAGCAGTCAAGCTCCTAGTATACAACGCCATCCTTAAGCCCATATGGACATATGGAATTGCGCTATGGGGCACTGCGAGCGACACCAACCGGGACATGATCCAAAGATGTCAAAACAGAGCGCTGAGGGCATTATCTGGAGCTCACATATACACCACAAACAATGAGCTGCACGACACGCTCAGAGTTCCTCATGTGCAACAGGAGATATCTCGGCACACACAGAACTATATCAACCGGCTCGACAGACATTCTAACCCTCTGGCCATCAACGTGCTTGACAACAGCGATTCCATTCGTCGCCTTGATCGCTTCCACCCGCTGGACCTGCCTCACCGGACAAAATGAACTCCCTATTTGCTCACCCTATTTGCTCCCCTCCATAAACCAACCCTAATAATAACAGCATGGCTGATTAATTGCCAATGTGATCATGAAATTTATTGATTGTCACACGGGCAGATTGTAAATAAAGTAAATTGAGAAACAAAAAAAAAAAAAAAAAAAAAAAAAAAAATATTCTGGGTATGTTCTCTGGCCCTATACCTTTGGTTGCGTCTTCGTTTAGACCGACAGTTAGTATCGGCCACTTCTCGTCTCTTCGGTGCGTTTATCGCGATACTATTTCCCTCAACATTCACAATCTGTTCGTCAGCGACGGCTGCCTGCTCTTCCTGACCTACACCTACACACACCTACTACACATATTACCACCATTGCACATTAAGCTAGGACTGATAAAAAATTTTGTTAAAGCACTGGATAACGAAGGTGAATCGATGAATTACCTTAAAACTTTTTTCCACGTCTGTCGCTGGCAAAAGTTAAAGCAGGCGTATTTGATGGCCCCCAAATTCGAAAACTACTAAAAGATGATGGATTTGAAAATATTTTATCTACGAATGAAAAAGCAGCCTGGAACTCATTCCGAATGGTTACAACAAATTTTCTTGGTAACAGAAAGAGTGATGATTACGTTAAAATCGTTCAAGACCTACTTAAGAATTATGAACAAATTGGAGCCAACATTTCACTCAAAAACCATTTCCTGCACTCCCACTTAGACTTTTTTGGGCCAAACCTTGGGGATGTTAGTGATGAACACGGAGAGAGATTTCACCAACAATTAAAAGCTATGGAACGACGGTATCAAGGTGTTTGGAATGAGAATATGTTGGGCGACTATGTGTGGACTCTCATAAAAGAATCTGACTTAAATGACAAAAGAAGACGGACAAACCATTTTAAAAATAGTAACAAGCAATAACAATAAAAATATTTAAGTATCATAACACTTAAATAAATTCAAGTATTTTTCGGTATTTTTTCCGATAAAATTAGATTTGGGTCGTTTTGGTCAAACGGTTATAACTTAGCCGTTTGATTTTATATTTTTATAAGCGATACCTTAAACGACGCGTAATTAATGTGTCTATCTAAAACCAAAAATCAAGGCATTCATTTATTTTTTTTTCGATTTTTCCAGAAGTTTCAAAGTCAAAATTTCGGGTAAAAAATACCGAAAGAAATGACGAAATTTCAATTTGGAAGCTTAATATCTGCCAGACGTTAAGTTTCTGCTACAAAGTGTCTGAGTCGGATTTATAGCTGCATTTATCAGCATTTTTTAACTGTAAAGTTCAATACAACCAGTTGTATGAAACGAGAGTTATGTGAAAAATAGAAGCACTACCTATGACAAAAAATACCAGATTTTTTAAAAATTCTTAAAAAAAAAATACTCCATGAAAAAAAACCATAATTCTTAAAAAATTTTAAATCTCCCAATCTATTAGAAAAAGTCATTTTTGGAGACAGCGGAAGAAAAAAGTTGAAATTTGTCGAGTAGTGTAATATAATTAATTAATAAATATTAATTATTGGATATATATAATTATATAATATAAACCGAATTATTTTATATAATTACATTAAAACTACAAAAGAAGAAAATAGAATTGATTAAATGTTACGAATTTAAGCGAAGCAGCGACGCCACAGTGGTTCCAAAGACAATATAAACAATAAGACGTGGTGCGCCATACAAAATTTTGAGGGCGATTCCTGATCGTTTGGAACTTTCAAGCATTCCAGTGTGAGTTAGAGAGAGACAGATAGACGGAGAGACAGAGAGCGCTTTAGTTTCACACGTTCAGTACGTTAGGCTGAGCTTTAACTGTATGTGTGCATATTTTATGGCTGCTTGTTTGTATTGGTTGTTGACGACGCCGCTGTCGAAGAAAATACCCATTACTTTAGAATTGAATGGAGATTATGATTTTCCGATGACGCATGCCCAAAATATAAAAAATTTTATATTTTGTATATCCTTTATATGCTAATTTTGTTTAACGTACTATACACGAATATAATGAACGAATGTAAATATGTAAAAATGCAAAATATATATCAGACATGATATCAAATATTATAAATTGTCTATAGGGTATTAGTGCGTCGCGTCAATAAGCAACACTCAGCAAATAAATTTGTGGCTCAAGAAATCTTCTCAAAAGTATTTTGCTGGCAATTTCGGCACACGTACACACACATGTGTACTTACGTTCCGTGTGTACTTATACAAGCAAGCTCATTCTATTTTGAGATCTGCGAGCGCACTGGAGTTCGTGCGAGCGAGATAGCACTCTTTGAAAAAACAACCCTCCCCTACAAAACAGAATTGTAAGAGCATGCCATATCTTAGTGTTTATATTGTCTTTGGTGGTTCCCTCCATTGGCCAAAATTAGAAAAATGCGTGAAAAAAAATCGAGAGGGAACGTTGTGAGCCGCGGCAAAGGCCGCGGCTCTACCTTATACCCGGTACTCAGTCAGTATATACATACATACATTTATGAGCCTACGATTTATGAAATTTATTATATGTTCTCAAAAGGGACGAAAATAATATTTAAATTAAAAAAATTAATTTTTTGAAATTTTTCTACATGTTTCCATTTTTGTTTACATATGCTTTGTATATCTGCGCCTACATTTCTACATGACATGTATAAATACATATTTGAGACGTACAAGTATTTGCAAGAGAGAGAGAGGGAATGAGTCAGCGCTTGGCAGGCGTTGCGTAGCCACTGAAATTTAATTTGTTTCTTCTGGCCATAATATTGATCCGATCTGATCCATATTCGGCAATCTGGTAGATATGGTAATTTCCCATGATTCTACGTTTTTGGTTTTCATTTATCTTAAAAATTGTGGATTCCACAGATTTTCGTCTTTTGTGGGGGCGGAAGGGGGCGTGGCAAAATTTTAAAACAAACTTGTGCTGGTTCGGTATCACAGGAGCTTGGATAGAAAGTTTGGTTGCTCTAGCTCTTATAGTCTCTGAGAACTAGGCGACAAAAAAAACGAATGGGCAAAGCAGATGGGGTCGCGTGTGAGAGAGAGCGAGAGGGAATGATGACTTTCGAAATGGTTTTCTTCATTGTAGCTATAATAATGATCCGATCTGATCCAGATTCAACACTCTGATAGAAATGGTCATTCTCTATGATTCTGCGTATTTAGTTTTCTTGTATCTTCAAAATTGTGTGTGCCACAGACTTTCGTCCTTTGTGGGGGCGGAAGGGGTCGGGGCGAAATTTTGAAATACACTTTGAGTAGTGTGATAACACAGAAGACCGAACACAAAACTTGGTTACTCTAGCTTTAATAGTCTCTGAGATATAGGTGCAAATGAAGACGGACAGACGGACAGACGGACAGACGGACGGACGGACGGACGGACGGACGGACGGACAGACGGACAGACAGACATGGCTATATCGACTCGGCTATTGATGCTGATCAAGAATATATATACTTTATGGGGTCGGAAATGCTTCCTTCTGGGCGTTACACACAACCGTTATCCCCACAAATCTAATATACCCCTATACTCTTCGAGTACCGGGTATAAAAAGTTGCATCATTTTGGATTCAATACAAACGTAAAAAAGCAACCGTTCTTCAAAATAAATCGAATTGGTTAAATGCAAACGAAACTATTTCAATAGAACGCACCGAAAGTAGATCTCAAGAAATGGGTAAAAGTGCCAAGCGTGGACGTCCGAAAGGTGATTTTGGTGATTCATCCAAAAGAACAAAGCGACGAAGAATTGGTGAGGTATCAAAAGCCGATGAAGCTGCTGCATCTGCTTTACGATCGTCTAACATTCCAACAAATCAAATGTGTACCAAAGCTGATGTCGATGAGGTCTTAGCACTGTTCATAGAAGCAAAAATGAGCAAACATCAATATCTGCTAATACAAAGCTTTATAAATTCCAAATTGTCATTCAATTTTTTACCAAGCTACAAGCTATTGCTAAAAGCGAAAGCATTCAGCTACCCCGACAAAATAAGTGTGAGGGAATCACAAGCTGAAGTCGAGCTGCAGAGCTTGCTCGATCACACGGCGTCGCGGATTGTAAGACTTCAGCGTGATGTTTTTGGCAGTCTTACAAATGATTTTGTTGACAACCTAATTTTAATTGGAAAATGGGGATTTGACGGCAGCACTGGATATTCAGAATATAAGCAAAAAGTCCTCAATAACGATATGAACGATTCCAGCCTTTTTGTGACATCATATGTGCCATTGCAACTTTTAACAATAGCAGATGATCCTAAGCACCGCCAGATAATTTGGAAAAATCCGCGGCCTTCATCAACACGTTACTGCCGACAACTGAGATTTCAGTTTAAAAAGAAACTACTCAGTTAGCTCTAAATGAAGAGAAATATTACAAAACCAAAATTGAGCTGTTACAGCCAACAAAATGTTCAATATCTGCAAAACAAATTCAAATTGAACATCGTTTGCAGTTAACCATGGTTGATGGCAAAATTTGTACTGCCCTTAGCAGCACATCATCTTCTAAGTGCTATATATGTGAAGCGAAGCCAATAGAGATGAATAATTTGGAAAAGTGTTTGACAAAGAAGGTTGATGAAACACGTTTCGAATTTGGATTATCGCCATTGCATTCATACATTAGATTCTTTGAATATTTTTTGCACGTCTCCTACAGACTTGATTTGAAAAGTTGGCGAATTAGTAATGCAGAAGGAAAAGAAGCCATGCTGAATAGAAAAGCCCAAATGCAAAACGATTTTCGTTTAAAAATGGGTCTATTGGTGGACATACCCAGAAGTGGAGGAAGTTGCACTTCAAATGATGGCAATACGGTCAGAGCATTTTTCAATAACCCGAAAATAGCAGCCGAAATTACAGGAATCAATGAAAATGTTATAGTCCGGTGTGCAACATTGCTGCAATGTATGGCATCTGGTTATAAGATCAACGCAAACAAATTTGGAGAATTTGCACTTGACACTGCCAAAGAACTTGTTAAGTTGCATCCCTGGTACTATCTTCCACCCTTAATACACAAAATTTTGGTTCATGCTCAAGATGTAATAAATGATGCACTTTTGCCAATCGGGGAGTTATCTGAAGAAGCTGCAGAATCAAAAAATAAGGACATTAAAATGTTCAGAAGGCAGCACACTCGGAAGATGTCACACATTGCTACAAATACGGACTTGATAAATAGATTGCTTCTGAGCTCAGATCCATTTCTTACTGGCCAAAGAAAACTCCCATGCACAAAAAAGTCAGTTTTATTAAAATAAGCATTTGATCTTTTAGATGGGACAAATTTATTCGATTAAATTTATATTAATATGTTATTATCCATTTTTAAGTTTTTTTTTTTATTTATTATTTTTGTTATTTTCATATAATAGTAGAATTACATAATAGAATTACACCAAATTACTTACTGCATGTGGGCGTACTGAGAATGAACCACGCCCTTTCCACAAAATTTTAATTTTAATCTAATAATTATAAAATGAAAGTTTTAAACCGAAAATCTACCACTTTATTTATTTTGGTCTATTTTTTTTGTTATCACAGCCGATCGTTCATATGACAGCTATATGATATAGTGGTCCGATCCGCCTGATTTTTATACATGATCTTACTATAAATTTACAAAAATTTTGTGGTAAGTTTCAAGCCTCTACCTCAACTAGAAGTATTTTTGGCCGCCCTCCCAATACAACAGGAACCAGTGTGCGACGTCCCCTGGCGAGAGCGGCGACGTTCGTCCTCAGCCGCTATACTCTCTCCTCCCTCATGAAGCAGCGACGTCCGGCCTCAGTCTCCAGAAAAGCAGCGACGTCAGCAGCAACACCAAAAAACGCGCTATGCACCGTCGCAGTTAGCAACTGTTATTAGCTTCTAACTGACGATCGGCACAGAAAAACTAAAGCCCTATAGCTTAATTTGCAAGCACTACTTGTATTTAATAAGTTAAAAGCTAAACTAGTTTAAATGTGATTAATAAACGAATTTTTTCGCAATCGGCAATCGAAAAGTCTCTATCGCTCTCTTTGTCTCGATATCGACTGGTTATACCCAAAAAATGCCTACTGAAATTCGGCCGTTTTTTCCGCGAGAGTCACTCAAGAGAGAAGAGAATAGAGCAATTTGGAGCTATGAAGAACGAATGGAGCTATGAAGAACGAATGGAGTCAAAACATGCGGGACTAACGGAAAATTAAATTTGTACAGAAAAAAGTCTGTCTGAGCCGTTTCTATAAAATGTTCTTCTAATTATATTCTTACTAATTAATCCTTCTAATGCTATTCCCATTGCGTGGGGTACTAGCAGGTTAATGTTTTGGTTTCAAACATATGATTTTGCGACGGCGCTCTCTCAGCCTTTCTCTATCTCTCTCTCTAATTGCCACCGTTCACATAGGTGAATTTACTGATGAGGAGACGTTGTCTGTGGGGTGGACCAAGGCAAGGTATACTAAGCAAGTTCACTTTTTATACCCGGTACTCGAAGAGTATAGGGGTATATTAGATTTGTGGGGATAACGGTTGTGTGTAACGCACAGAAGGAAGCGTTTCCGACCCCATAAAGTATATATATTCTTGATCAGCATCAATAGCCGAGTCGATATAGCCATGTCTGTCTGTCCGTCCGTCCGTCCGTCCGTCCGTCTGTCCGTCTTCATTTGTGCCTATATCTCAGAGACTATTAAAGCTAGAGTAACCAAATTTTGTATCCAGTCTGCTTTGTGATCACACTACTCCAAATATGTTGAAAAATTTCGCCCCGCCCCTCTCCGCCCCCACAAAGAACGAAAGTCTGTGGCACACACAATTTTGAAGATACAAGAAAACTAAAAACGCAGAGTCATAGAGAATGCCCATTTCTATCAGAGTGTTGAATCTGGATCAGATCGGATCATTATTATAGCTACAATGAAGAAAACCATTTCGAAAGTCATCATTCCCTCTCGCTCTCTCTCACACGCGGCCCCATCTGCTTTGCCGATTCGTATTTTTTGACGCCTAGTTCTCAGAGACTATAAAAGCTAGAGCAACCAAACTTTCTATCCAAGCTCCTGTGATACCGAACCAGCACGAGTTTGTTTTAAAATTTTGCCACGCCCCCTTCCGCCCCCACAAAAGACGAAAGTCTGTGGAATCCACAATTTTTAAGATAAATGAAAACCAAAAACGCAGAATCATGAAAAATTACCATATCTACCAGATTGCCGAATATGGATCAGGTCGGATCAATATTATGGACAGAAGAAACAAATTAAATTTCAGTGGCTACGCAACGCCTGCCAAGCGCTGACTCATGCCCTCTCTCTCTGTCGTAAACACTTGTACGTCTCAAATATGTAGTTATACATGTCATGTAGAAATGTAGGCGCAGATATACAAAGCATATGTAAACAAAAATGGAAACATGTAGAAAAATTCCAAAAAATTAATTTTTTTAATTTAAATATTATTTTTGTCCCTTTTGAGAACATATAATAAATTTCATAAATCGTAGGCTCATAAATGTATGTATGTATATACTGACTGAGTACCGGGTATAAGGTAGAGCCGCGGCCTTTGCCGCGGCTCACAACGTTCCCTCTCGTTTGGTATTTTTTTGTCATGTTTGCCATTGTTTTTTTCGCCTATAAGAAAGATGCTTCTTGATAAAAGTTTTTCCTCAAAGCCTCCTTTACATATTCAACTATCTAAAAAAAATTCCAGAAAATTTTCTTAATATGAGGTGATGAGGCATGAGGCAAAGGCCGCGGCTCTACCTTATACCCGGTACTCAGTCAGTATATACATACATACATTTATGAGCCTACGATTTATGAAATTTATTATATGTTCTCAAAAGGGACGAAAATAATATTTAAATTAAAAAAATTAATTTTTTGGAATTTTTATACATGTTTCCATTTTTGTTTACATATGCTTTGTATATCTGCGCCTACATTTCTACATGACATGTATAACTACATATTTGAGACGTACAAGTGTTTGCAAGAGAGAGAGAGAGAGGGAATGAGTCAGCGCTGGGCAGGCGTTGCATAGCCACTGACATTTAATTTGTTTCTTCTGGCCATAATATTGATCCGATCTGATCCAGATTCGGTAATCTGGTAGATATGGTAATTTTTCATGATTCTGCGTTTTTGGTTTTCCATTATCTTAAAAATTGTGCATTTCAAAGATTTTCGTCTTTTGTGGGGGCGAAAGGGGGCGTGGCAAAATTTTAAAACAAACTTGTGCTGGTTCGGTATCACAGGAGCTTGGATAGAAAGTTTGGTTGCTCTAGCTCTTATAGTCTCTGAGAACTAGGCGCTCATTTATACGAATAAGCAAAGCGGATGGGACCGCGTGTGAGAGAGAGCGAGAGGGAACGATGACTTTCGGAATGGTTTTCTTCATTGTAGCTATAATAATGATCCGATCTGATCCAGATTCAACACTCTGATAGAAATGGGCATTCTCTATGAATCTACGTTTTTAGTTTTCTTGTATCTTCAAAATTGTGTGTGTCACAGACTTTCGTCCTTTGTGGGGGCGGAAAGGGGCGGGGCGAAATTTTAAAACAAACTTGTGCTGGTTCGGTATCACAGGAGCTTGGATAGAAAGTTTGGTTGCTCTAGCTCTTATAGTCTCTGAGAACTAGGCGCTCATTTAAACAAATCGGCAAAGCAGATGGGGCCGCGTGTGAGAGAGAGCGAGAGGGAATGATGACTTTCGAAATGGTTTTCTCCATTGTAGCTATAATAATGATCCGATCTGATCCAGATTCAACACTCTGATAGAAATGGGCATTCTCTATGAATCTGCGTTTTTAGTTTTCTTGTATCTTCAAAATTGTGTGTGCCACAGACTTTCGTCCTTTGTGGGGGCGGAAAGGGGCGGGGCGAAATTTTTCAACACATTTGGAGTAGTGTGATCACAAAGCAGACTGGATACAAAATTTGGTTGCTCTAGCTTTAATAGTCTCTGAGATATAGGCACAAATGAAGACGGACAGACGGACAGACGGACGGACGGACGGACGGACAGACAGACATGGCTATATCGACTCGGCTATTGATGCTGATCAAGAATATATATACTTTATGGGGTCGGAAACGCTTCCTTCTGTGCGTTACACACAACCGTTATCCCCACAAATCTAATATACCCCTATACTCTTCGAGTACCGGGTATAAACGAGAGGGAACGTTGTGAGCCGCGACAAAGGCCGCGGCTGTACCTTATACCCGGTACTCAGTCAGTATATACATACATACATTTATGAGCCTACGATTTATGAAATTTATTATATGTTCTCAAAAGGGACGAAAGTAATATTAAAATTAAAAAAATGAATTTTTTGGAATTTTTATACATGTTTCCATTTCTGTTTACATATGCTTTGTAAATCTGCGCCTACATTTCTACATGACATGTATAAATACATATTTGAGACGTACAAGTGTTTACGACAGAGAGAGAGAGAGGGAATGAGAAGCGCTGGGCAGGCGCTGCGTAGCCACTGAAATTTAATTTGTTTCTTCTGGCCATAATATTGATCCGATCTGATCCAGATTCGGTAATCTGGTAGATATAGTAATTTCCCATGATTCTACGTTTTTGGTTTTCATTTATCTTAAAAATTGTGGATTCCACAGATTTTCGTCTTTTGTGGGGGCGGAAGGGGGCGTGGCAAAATTTTAAAACAAACTTGTGCTGGTTCGGTATCACAGGAGCTTGGATAGAAAGTTTGGTTGCTCTAGCTCTTATAGTCTCTGAGAACTAGGCGACAAAAAAAACGAATGGGCAAAGCAGATGGGGTCGCGTGTGAGAGAGAGCGAGAGGGAATGATGACTTTCGAAATGGTTTTCTTCATTGTAGCTATAATAATGATCCGATCTGATCCAGATTCAACACTCTGATAGAAATGGTCATTCTCTATGATTCTGCGTATTTAGTTTTCTTGTATCTTCAAAATTGTGTGTGCCACAGACTTTCGTCCTTTGTGGGGGCGGAAGGGGTCGGGGCGAAATTTTGAAATACACTTTGAGTAGTGTGATAACACAGAAGACCGAACACAAAACTTGGTTACTCTAGCTTTAATAGTCTCTGAGATATAGGTGCAAATGAAGACGGACAGACGGACAGACGGACGGACGGACGGACGGACAGACGGACAGACAGACATGGCTATATCGACTCGGCTATTGATGCTGATCAAGAATATATATACTTTATGGGGTCGGAAATGCTTCCTTCTGGGCGTTACACACAACCGTTATCCCCACAAATCTAATATACCCCTATACTCTTCGAGTACCGGGTATAAAAAGTTGCATCATTTTGGATTCAATACAAACGTAAAAAAGCAACCGTTCTTCAAAATAAATCGAATTGGTTAAATGCAAACGAAACTATTTCAATAGAACGCACCGAAAGTAGATCTCAAGAAATGGGTAAAAGTGCCAAGCGTGGACGTCCGAACGGTGATTTTGGTGATTCATCCAAAAGAACAAAGCGACGAAGAATTGGTGAGGTATCAAAAGCCGATGAAGCTGCTGCATCTGCTTTACGATCGTCTAACATTCCAACAAATCAAATGTGTACCAAAGCTGATGTCGATGAGGTCTTAGCACTGTTCATAGAAGCAAAAATGAGCAAACATCAATATCTGCTAATACAAAGCTTTATAAATTCCAAATTGTCATTCAATTTTTTACCAAGCTAAAAGCTATTGCTAAAAGCGAAAGCATTCAGCTACCCCGACAAAATAAGTGTGAGGGAATCACAAGCTGAAGTCGAGCTGCAGAGCTTGCTCGATCACACGGCGTCGCGGATTGTAAGACTTCAGCGTGATGTTTTTGGCAGTCTTACAAATGATTTTGTTGACAACCTAATTTTAATTGGAAAATGGGGATTTGACGGCAGCACTGGATATTCAGAATATAAGCAAAAAGTCCTCAATAACGATATGAACGATTCCAGCCTTTTTGTGACATCATATGTGCCATTGCAACTTTTAACAATAGCAGATGATCCTAAGCACCGCCAGATAATTTGGAAAAATCCGCGGCCTTCATCAACACGTTACTGCCGACAACTGAGATTTCAGTTTAAAAAAGAAACTACTCAGTTAGCTCTAAATGAAGAGAAATATTACAAAACCAAAATTGAGCTGTTACAGCCAACAAAATGTTCAATATCTGCAAAACAAATTCAAATTGAACATCGTTTGCAGTTAACCATGGTTGATGGCAAAATTTGTACTGCCCTTAGCAGCACATCATCTTCTAAGTGCTATATATGTGAAGCGAAGCCAATAGAGATGAATAATTTGGAAAAGTGTTTGACAAAGAAGGTTGATGAAACACGTTTCGAATTTGGATTATCGCCATTGCATTCATACATTAGATTCTTTGAATATTTTTTGCACGTCTCCTACAGACTTGATTTGAAAAGTTGGCGAATTAGTAATGCAGAAGGAAAAGAAGCCATGCTGAATAGAAAAGCCCAAATGCAAAACGATTTTCGTTTAAAAATGTTTCTATTGGTGGACATACCCAGAAGTGGAGGAAGTTGCACTTCAAATGATGGCAATACGGTCAGAGCATTTTTCAATAACCCGAAAATAGCAGCCGAAATTACAGGAATCAATGAAAATGTTATAGTCCGGTGTGCAACATTGCTGCAATGTATGGCATCTGGTTATAAGATCAACGCAAACAAATTTGGAGAATTTGCACTTGACACTGCCAAAGAACTTATTAAGTTGCATCCCTGGTACTATCTTCCACCCTTAATACACAAAATTTTGGTTCATGCTCAAGATGTAATAAATTATGCACTTTTGCCAATCGGGGAGTTATCTGAAGAAGCTGCAGAATCAAAAAATAAGGACATTAAAATGTTCAGAAGGCAGCACACTCGGAAGATGTCACACATTGCTACAAATACGGACTTGATAAATAGATTGCTTCTGAGCTCAGATCCATTTCTTACTGGCCAAAGAAAACTCCCATGCACAAAAAGTCAGTTTTATTAAAATAAGCATTTGATCTTTAGATGGGACAAATTTATTCGATTAAATTTATATTAATATGTTATTATCCATTTTTAAGTTTTTTTTTTTATTTATTATTTTTGTTATTTT